>WNWK01018181.1:0-40610 GCA_009830355.1 Cherax destructor | reverse complement strand
ACGCACTGTTTGACCCCCTACGGTTTTAGTGCTTCTTGAGTATACTAAATGAAATAATAATAATAATAACATTCGTTGTTTTCTCTTAGGTTTGAAGTCTATCTATTTGTTAGTTAGTTAGGTTTAATGTCTATCTTTTGGCTTGTTACTTAGGGTAAAAGTCTAGCTATTGGTTAGTTAGGTTTGAAGTCTATCCATTGTTTAGTTAGGTTTGAAGTCTATCTATTGGTTAGTTAGTTAGGATTGAAGTCTATCTATTGGTTAGTTGGATTTACCAGGCTAAGATATATTATCTTGCCTATCTGTAACACCAGGTACCTACTTACTGCTAGGTGAACACTGATAGCAGCAGCAGCAGCAAGTGTAAGGTGACTAACATCCAGGTACCTACTTACTGCTAGGTGAACACTGACAGTGGCAGCAGGAGGTGTAAGGTGACTAACACCCAGGTACCTACTTGCTGCTAGGTGAACTCTGAGAGCAGCAGCAGCAGCAGCAGGTGTGAGGTGACTAACACTCAGGTACCTACTTACTGCTAGGGGAACACTGACAGCAGCAGCAGAAGGTGTAAGGTGACTAACACCCAGGTACCTACTTGCTGCTAGGTGAACACTGAGAGCAGCAGCAGCAGCAGGTGTGATGTGACTAACACCCAGGTACCTACTTAGTGGTAGGTGAACACTGACAGCAGCAGCAGCAGGACTTGTGAGGTGACTAACACCCAGGTACCTACTTACTGCTAGGTGAACACTGACAGCAGCAGCAGCAGGAAGTGTGAGGTTACTAACACCCATGTACCTACTTACTGCTAGGTGAACATTGCAGCAGCAGCAAGTGTAAGGTGACTAACACCCAGGTACCTACTTACTACTAGGTGGACACTGACGGCAGCAGCAGCTGGAGGTGTGAGGTGACTAACACCCAGGTACCTACTTACTACTAGGTGGACACTGACGGCAGCAGCAGCAGGAGGTGTGAGGTGACTAACACCCAGGTACCTACTTACTGCTAGGTGAACACTGACAGCAGCAGCAGCAGGAGGTATGAGGTGACTAACACCCAGGTACCTACTTACTGCTAGGTAAACACTGACAGTGGCAGCAGGAGGTGTAAGGTGACTAATACCCAGGTACCTACTTGCTGCTAGGTGAACTCAGAGAGCAGCAGCAGCAGCAGGTGTGAGGTGACTAACACTCAGGTACCTACTTACTGATAGGTGAACACTGACAGCAAAAGCAGAAGGTGTAAGATGACTAACACCCAGGTACCTACTTGCTGCTAGGTGAACACTGACAGCAGCAGCAGCAGGAAGTGTGAGGTTTCTAACACCCGGGTACCTACGTACTGCTAGGTGAACATGGCAGCAGCAGAAAGTGTAAGGTGACTAACACCCAGGTACCTACTTACTACTAGGTGGTCACTGACGGCAGCAGCAGCAGGAGGTGTGAGGTGACTAACACCCAGGTACCTACTTACTGCTAGGTGAACACTGACAGCAGCAGTAGCAGGTGTAAGCTGACTAACACCCAGGTACCTACTTACTGCTAGGTGAACATGGCATCAGCAGCAGCAAGTGTAAGGTGACTAACACCCAAGTACCTGCTTACTGCTATGTGGACACTGACAGCAGCAGGTGTAAGGTGTCTAACACCCATGTACCTATTTACTGCTAGGTGAACACTGACAGCAGCAGCAGCAGGTGTAAGGTGACTAACACCCAGGTACCTACTTACTGCTAGGTGAACACTGACAGCAGCAGGTGTAAGGTGACTAACACCCATGTACCTACTTACTGCTAGGTGAACACTGACATCAGTAGCAGCAGGTGTAATGTGACTAACACCCAGGTACCTACTTACTGCTAGTTGACCACCGACAACAACAGCAACAGCAGGTGTAAGGTGACTAACAGCAATTTACCTACCTACTGCTAGGTGAACACTGACATCAGTAGCAGCAGGTGTAATGTGACTAACACCCAGGTACCTACTTACTGCTAGGTAAACGATGACGGCAGCAGCAGCAGAAGGTGAGAGGTGACTAACACCCAGGTACCTACATACTGCTAGGTGAACACTGAGAGCAGCAGCAGCAACAGGTGTAAGGTGACTAACACCCAGGTACCTACTTACTGCTAGGTGAACACTGACAGCAGCAGCAGCATGTGTAAGGTAACTAACATCCAGGTACCTGCTTACTGCTAGGTGAACACTGACAGAAGCAGCAGCAGGTGTAAGGTGACTAACACGCAGGTACCTACTTACTGATAGGTGAACACTGACAGCAGCAGGAGGTGTGAAGTGACTAACACCTAGATACATACTTACTGATAGGTGAACACTGACAGCAGCAGTAGCAGCAGGTGTAAGGTGACTAACACCCAGGTACCTACTTACTGCTAGGTGAACGATGATGGCAGCAGCAGCAGAAGGTGAGAGGTGACTAACATCCAGGTACCTACATACTGCTAGGTGAACACTGACAGCAGCAGCAGCAACAGGTGTAAGGTGACTAACACCCAGGTACCTACTTACTGCTAGGTGAACACTGACAGCAGCAGCAGCATGTGTAAGGTAACTAACATCCATGTACCTGCTTACTGCTAGGTGAACACTGACAGCAGCAGCAGCATGTGTAAGGTAACTAACACCCAGTTACCTACTTACTGCTAGGTGAACACTGGCAGCAGCAGCAGATGTAAGGTGACTAACACCCAAGTACTACTTACTGATAGGTGAACACTGACAGAAGCAGCAGGTGTAAGGTGACTAACATCCAGGTACCTACTTACTGCTAGGTGAACACTGAAAGCAGCAGCAGGAGGAGGTGTAAAGTGACTAACACCCAGGTACCTACTTACTGCTAGGTGAACACTGACAGCAGCTGTAGCAGGAGGTGTAAGCTGACTAACACTCAGGTACCTACTTACTGCTAGGTGAACACTGACAGCAGCAGCAGCAGGTGTAATGTGACTAACACCCATGTACCTACTTACTGCTAGGTGGACACTGACAGCAGCAGCAGGTGTAAGGTGACTAACACCCAGGTACCTACGTACTGCTAGGTGAACATTGACAACAGCAGCAGCAGCAGGTGTAAGGTGACTAACACCCAGGTAACTACTTACTGCTAGGTGAACGATGACAGCAGCAGCAGCAGGAGGTGTGAGGTGACTAACACCCAGGTACCTACTTACTACTAGGTGAACACTGACAGCAGCAGCAGCAGCAGGTGTAAAGTAACTTGCCCATAAGTCTCACCTACAACACTTCTATCCTCACAACTGCACCTATTGACGACTCAGCAACCTGTGGGTGTTAGGTGACCACAAGGTGACTGTAGGTGCCTGTTATCACCTAAGATAAAAATAATATTTATTTTCGTTATAAAAATTCTATTGATCAGCCTCTCTGAATTCACAGAAAACGTATATATTTCTGAGTCATTTTAGGGCAAACTCAGATATTTTAAATTTACTTGGAGATTTGTCGCATCCCGTCTACACAGTGTGTGTTGGCCCTGCTGGATAATCACCTGTAGAATTTTGAGGTGGTGTGCTGTAGTGTATCGGTAGGAAGGTACGTTAGAAACCGTAAGGACCTGGGTTAGAGTCCCTGGAGGGGTGATATGTATGGGCAAGTCAACTTACACCTCCACTAGTACCATAACTACCACCCCCACCACCACGATGGTGGTGGTGGCTGTTCACTCTAAGAATAACGTCTTAAGTTTGTATGAATTTCCTGCTATAACAACAATAATAACAACTGCTGTAACAACAGCAGTAACAGCAGCTGTAACAGCACCAGTAACAGCAACAGTTACAGTAACAACTGTATTAACAGAAACAGTAGCAGCAGCACTAACAGTTGCAGTAAAAGCTGCAGTAGTAGCAGCAATAACAGCAGCAAAAGCAACAGCAGTAACAGTAGCAGAAACAGCAGCAGTAACAGCAGCAGTATAAGCAGCAGTAAAAGTAACAATAACAGCAACAGTAACAACAGCACTAACAAAAGCAGTAACATCAGCAGTAACAATTGCAGTAACAAAAGTAGCATTAACAACAACAACCACAGCAACAATACCAGCAAGTAACAACAACAGTACCAGCAAGTAACAGCAACAGTAACAGAAGTAACATCAACAGTAACAGAAGTAACAACAACAACAGAAATAACAGCAACAACAACAGCAGTAACTAGAACAATAAGAACAGCAAAAACAGCAGCAGTAACAGCAACAACAACAATGACAACAGTAACAGTAGCAACAACACCAAAAGCAACCACAGCAACAGAAACAGTAATACCAGCAACAGTAACAAAAACATCAATAACAACAACAGAAGCAACTGGAAACTATCAACAGCAGCAACAGTAGCATTAGCAAAAACAGTAACACCAGCAGCAACAGGAACAGTGACAACAACAGCAGTAACAGTAGCAACAACAGTAACAGCAACGGAAAGAGTAGCAACAACAGTAACAGCAACGGAAAGAGTAGCAACAACAACAACAACAGCAGTAGCAGTAACTGTAACGGAAAGAGTAACAACAGCAACAGTAGTAACAACAGCAGCAGTAACAGCAACGGCAAGAGTAACAACAGCAAAAGCAGCAACAACAGCAGCAACAGGATGACACAGCTCTCAGATACAGCAACACTGTTCAGGAATTTAATCAAACAGTGTGTGTGTGTGTGTGTGTGTGTGTGTGTGTGTGTGTGTGTGTGTGTGTGTGTGTGTACTCACCTAGTTGTGGTTGCAGGGGTCGATTCACAGCTCCTCGCCCCGCCTCTTCATATTCATTATTTTATGTCGTTATCATATCCCCTTTATCTCTCCTGTCCTCCAGTGTCGTCAGGTCGATTTCCCTTAACCTTTCCTCGTAGGACATGCTCCTTAGCTCCGGGACTAATGTTGTTGCAAACCTTTGCACATTCTCTAATTTTTTGAAGTGCTTGAGAAGGTGTGGGTTCCACACTGGTGCTGCATACTCCAGTATGGGCCTAACGTGCACGGTGTACAGTGTCTTGAACGATTCCTTACTGAGGTATCGGAATGCTATTCTTAGGTTTGCCAGGCGCCCATATGCTGCAGCAGTTATCTGGTTGATGTGCGTCTCAGATGTGCTCGGTATTATACTCACCCCAAAATCCTTTTCCTTGAGTGAGATTTGCAGTATTTGACCCCCTAGCCTGTACTCTGTCTGCGGTTTTCTTTGACCTTCCCTAATCTTCATGACTGCACTTGGTGTCGTTAAACCAGCAGGAGCCAGTTGTTGTACCAGGTTTGCAGCTTGGTCGTCTGCAAACAGGGACGCCTCTGAATTTATTCTTTCCGTCATGTCTTATTATTCACCTATATCAAAACAGCATTTGTCCTGGGACTGACTCTTGTGGAACCCTGCGCGTCACAGTCGCCCACTCTGACACCTCGTCACGTACTATCACTCGCCGTTTCCTTCCTGTCAGGTATTCTCTGATCCACTGCATTGCTTTTCTTCTTATTAATTTCTGTTCCTCTAGCTTTTGCACTAATCTCCTGTGTGGAACTGTGTCGAAAGCATTCTTACAATCCAAGAAAATGCAATCTACCCACCCATTTCTCTCCTGCCTTACTTCTCTCACCTTACTTCAAAAGTCCAGAAGGTTTGTGACACAGGATTTTCCCTTCCTTTCCAGGTACTCCACCACTCTTTTCCTCATAATATTCTCCATGACTTTACATACACTGGTCTGTAATTTAATGCTACCTCTCTGTCTCCTTAAATATTGGGACTACATTTGCGGTCTTCCACACCTCAGGTAGTTGCCCTGTTTCGATAGATGTGATGAAGATTGTTGTTAATGGCACACATAACGCCTCTGCTCCCTCTCTGAGGACCCACCGGGAGATGTTGTCCCGTCCCACTGCCTTTCAGGTATCTAGCTCACTTAGTAGCCTCTTCACCTCCTCCTCGGTTATGTGTAGTGTGTCCAGCACTTGTTGGTGCACCCCGCTATTCCGGTCTACTGTAGTCCAGTCTGTCTTCGCTGAAAACACTTCCTTAAATCTCGTGTTTTGCTCTTCACATACTTCTTTGTCGTTTCTTGTGATCTTCCCTCCTTCTTTCCTCAGTCTGATTACCTGGTTCTTAACTGTTTGTTTCCTCCTGATGTTCCTGTACAAACGTTTTTGGTCTGATTTGGTTTTCGATGCTGTGTCATTCGCGTAATGCCGCTGGGCCTCCCTCCTTATCTATGTATATTCATTTCTGGTTCTTCGGCTAATCTCCTTATTTTCCTGGGTGCTTTGTCTTCTATACATTTTCCACATTCTAGTGCACTTAGTTTTTTCTTCTCTACACCTTTGGGTGAACCAATGGCTCGTTCTGGTCTTCCCATTGATTCTGTTGTCCTTAGGTACGAACCTCTCCTCCGCCTCTTTGCATTATGTGGTCATGTATTCCATCATTTCATTCACTGCTTTTCCCACCAGTTTTCTTTCCCACTGAACCTCATGCAGGAAATTCCTCATACCTGTGTAGTCTCCTCTTTTATAGTTTGGCTTTTACCATCCTACTCGTGCTGCTTCCCTCTCTGCTTTAAGCTCTACAATGTATTCGAAGCTCAGGACCATGTGATCACAAGCTCCGATGCGCCTTTCAGATGTGGTGTCCCCAGTGTCATCACACCTGATAGTGTCCCTAACATGTTGATGCATAAGGTTTTCCTGTTCCACCTCCATCATATTGGCCCTCCACATTGGTGATCCCTTATGTGGCTCCAGGTTTTACCCAGTCAATCTCCTTGTGACTGAAATGACCAACAGCTAGTAACCTTTCCCTGCCCATGGTTGCCTTTCTGGCAACGTCAGCTAGTGTATCAACTATTGCTCTATTGTTCTCACCATACTCTTGTCTTGGCCTCCTACTATTCTGTGGTGGGTTCTACAACACTGCAATCACCACCTTAGGACCCCAGTCTGAAGTGTTTCTACTCTCTAGTCCCCTGCTTCCCTTCTGTCCACTCCTTCCAACTCCTCAAAATTCCATTGGTTTTTGATGAGCAGTGCAACTCCTCTTCCACCTTCTCTGTTCCCTCTATCCTTCCTCATGATCTGATATCCAGTTGGAAAGATTGTGTCTGATATCAATCCTGTAAACTTGGTTTCTATGAGTGCTATGATGTCTGGGGATGCCTCCATGATTCTTTCGTGTCACTCCTCACATTTATTCATTATTCCTTCTGTGTTGGTGTACCATACTTTCAGCTTCATTTCCACGATTATATTCCGGGAGGTTTTGGGGCTGGAGAGTGGGAGATCTGGCATGACACTGTCGGAGGCTGCTGTGTAGGTAAGGTTTGTGCTGGGGGGGGGGGATCAGTGAGTGCAGAGTGTGATTTGATTTGAGTTTATTTGTTGGGTTGCAGTGTTCTGTGGGTGGTTCTCTGGGTGGATGTGTTTGCTGGTCCTCCCAACTCTGGGTGCCCCTGCCTGTCTCTAGCCTTGTCTCTCTTTCTTGCTCCTTGCGTCTTTGTATCCTCTCTCGGTTTCTGCCATTCTGTATGCATTCTGTCGCATTCGAGGAACACTTGTTTTTATTTGACTTTTTAGCCATGGTTTCCACTGCAGGATCCTGTTTTGCACCGTTTCTGTTCTGATAACCAATTTGACTGGTCGATTTTCCCACCCTCAGATATCCCCCAATTCTATGAAAATTTATCAGCTCAGTCATGTACTTCTCTTCTGTTGGTTTCATAATATTTTCAATTTATTTTTGCTCGTCCTGTTGTTTTTCTTCATATGTTCTTCCTTCCGCCCATGGATAAAAACTGCCCTCTCCCTCTCCTCTTCCCATTGTTTTTTTGTCTGCATCTCTGGTCTGATTGAAGGATCACCATCGCTGTTTCCCTTACCATTTCCTTTTTATCTCGGTGGCCTGACAGTGGTTCTGCAGGGGACCTGTCGCCATCCCTACATCCCTGCAAAACTGCAGACCTGGAAAATTCCAGCCTAGAGGGAACAAGTGACTTAAAAAAGGTCATCATTGCCATGGCATCCCTTGTTTTAAAAGTTCTCATTATCATTCTATCCTTTTCCTAGCAGATATGGTAATGACAGTGTTGTGATCATTGAAAGTGAGATCCTCAACATTATCACTCCCAGGTCTTTCACATTAGTTTTCCGCTCTATTGTGTGGTTAGAATTTGTTTCATTCTCTGATCTAGTTTTTATTTCCTCAAATTTTCCATTGAAGATTAATTGAAATTTATGTTTATTGAACTTCATATTGTTTTCTAAGACCTTTTGGAAGACTTGGTTAATATCCGCTTGCAGATTTGCAGTGTCCTCAATGAACGACACCGTCATGCAAATTCTAGTATTGTCAGGAAAGGAAGACATGGAGCTGTGGCTTACATCTCTGTCAATGTCCGATATGATGATAAAGAACAGGATGGGAGCGAGTACTGTACCTTGTGGAACAGAACATATCTTTGTTTACTATTACTTTTTGTGTTATATTTGTTAAGAAGTTATAGATCCATCTACCCTGTTTTTCAGTTATTCCTTTACCACGCATTTTGTGCGCTATTACACCATGATCACACTTGTTGAAGGCTTTTGTAAAGTCTGTGTATAGTACATCTGCATTCTACTTGTCTTCCAGTGCATCCAAGACCATGTCATAGTGGTCCAGTAGTTGTGAGAGGTAAGAGCGACCATCAAAGACCATGTCATAGTGGTCCAGTAGTTGTGAGAGGCAAGAGCGACCATCCAAGACCATGTCATAGTGGTCCAGTAGTTGTGAGAGGCAAGAGCGACCATCCAAGACCATGTCATAGTGGTCCAGTAGTTGTGAGAGGCAGGCGCTAAACCCATGTTGCTCTGGTTTGTGCAATTGTTGGGGATTCAAGTTGTTGGTGATCTCGCTTCTTAAAACCCTTTCAAAGATTTTTATGATGTGGGATGTTTGTGCTATCGGTGTATAATTCTTTGCTATTATTTTACTGCCACCTTTGTGGAGTGGGGCTATGTCTATTGTTTTAATTAATGACTGTAGGATGACTCCCCGTGTGTAGGCTTCTTCTCCATACAATATTTGAGGGTTAATGAACACGGAGTTCCATGAGTCTGGACCTGTGGCCGAGTACATAAGCATGTTGTCAATGACTTTCGAAGTCCAGTGGAGTTAGGGTTATGTCAGAAATTTGGCATACATTGAAAAAGCCTAGAGAGTTGATCATGAAAAATTCATTGGTATTGTCGGCCTTTAGTCTGTCGTACTGAGACCTCAGTATCTCACTCATTTCTTTGAGTAAGATCCCGATACTAGATATGATTTTTGTTTTATTTTTGGCATATGGAAAGAAATATTTTGTATTTCTTTCAGATTCATCAAATACTTTCAGCTCCTCCTGTCTCTCCTGGATCCTGTATCAAGTAATGAACTTAAGTTCAGTATTTTCTATTTTCCTAGTCAGTGATTCCTTCCGCTGAGCCCTTAAGAAACTCGGTGATTCTTCACCCTCTGCTGTAGAGGAAGAGTGAAGTAGTATCTCACTTTTCAGTTTATATCTTCTCTTCTTTTCCGTCAGGAGAATGTGCCTTCAGCATACTTCAACTGCCAAACACACTGGCAGGTTGTTATTGTTGTGTGCTTAAGACCTTGTATACAGTAGAACCCCCGTATCCACGGATTCGGTATCTGGGGTTTCAGTTATTCCCTTTTTACTGTGGCCCAAAAATAACCCTTAATTTTCCTTAATAATGGTTCCAAAGTGCAAAAATATTGATGCTGGTAGTTCTTTATAGCCTAAGAAAAGTCGTGAAATGCTTCCCATCAGAGAATAAATTGCTAATTGTAGATTTATTTTGCATAATTTATCAATTATGGGGTTTCAGGTATCCACGGTAGGTCTTGGAAAGTATACCCCGTGGATACGGGGGGAATACTGTATTTATAAATATAAATGATATATCGCTTGGGTGTTGATGGGATTTATTTGTTGGCACTAATATCTGTACCACTGACTGTACCACTGACTGTACCACTGACTGTACCACTGACTGTACCACTGACTGTACCACTGATTGTACCAATGACTGTACCACTGACTGTATCACTGATTGTACCACTGACTGTACCACTGACTGTTGGTTAGCTGTGTGGGGATCTCTATGTCTATTTTGCTTATATTTTGAAAGCACAAAAGATGAAAGAAGTCATACAAATTACTCTTCTTTGTCTTTGAAAGCAGATAATATTGAGAAATCATCTAAGTGCTACGTACTCTGTACTTTGAAAGCAGAAAGTGAAAGAAATCATTGAAGTGTTGCTGCCTTCAATATAAAACAGAAAATGAAAGCATTATGGCCCTTTCCATAGACTGGAAACTACGTTTCTTAAGGATTTTGATAACTGAGGAGGGTACCAGGTTACCAGGAGAGTACCAGGAGGGTACCAGGTTACCAGGAGAGTTCCAGGAGGGTTCCAAGGTACCAGGAGAGTACCAGGAGTGTTCCAGTGTACCTGATTACCAGGAGAGTACCAGGTTACCAGGAGAGTACCAGGAGGGTACCAGGCTACCAGGAGAGTACCAGGAGGGTACCAGGCTACCAGGAGAGTACCAGGAGGGTACCAGGTTACCAGGAGAGCACCAGGAGGGTACCAGGCTACCAGGAGAGTACCAGGAGGATACCAGGTTACGAGGAGATTACCAGGAGGGTACTAGGTTACCAGGAGAGTACCAGGAGGGTACCAGGTTACCAGGAGAGTACCAGAAGGGTACAAGGTTACCAGGAGAGTACCAGGAGGGTACAAGGTTACCAGGAGAGTACCAGGAGGGTTCCAAGGTACAAGGAGAGTACCAGGAGTGTTCCAGTGTACCAGATTACCAGGAGAGTACCAGGTTACCAGGAGAGTACCAGGAGGGTACCAGGTTACCAGGAGAGTACCAGAAGGGTACAAGGTTACCAGGAGAGTACCAGGAGGGTACAAGGTTACCAGGAGAGTACCAGGAGGGTTCCAAGGTACAAGGAGAGTACCAGGAGTGTTCCAGTGTACCAGGTTACCAGGAGGGTACCAGGTTACCAGGAGAGTACCAGGAGGGTACAAGGTTACCAGGAGAGTACCAGAAGTGTTCCAAAGTGCTAGAAAGGTGGCCAGAGGGTGCCAGGAGGGCGTGGGCGTGGCGCGGGCGTGGTGTGGGCGTGGTGGCACTACTATGTGTGATGTACGAGGGTTGGCACACTACCCAGCCTGTGGCTGCCTCTTCAATCATGTTACGACGAAAATTAAAACCAAAATCATGGTAAGTTTGAAGGTATTTTGACCTTCTTAGTATATTTCGAAGTATTTTGACTTTATAAGTGTCTATTTCTAAGTGTTTTGCCTCTGTAATTGCCTATTTCTAAGTATTTTGACCTAAATGTTCATTTATAAGTATTTTGACCTTCTAAATGTCTATTTCTAAGTGTTTTAACCTTCTAAATGTCTATTTTTAATTATTTTGACTTTATAAGTATCTTTTTCTAGGTATTTTGACCTTCTAAGAGTCTGTTTCTAAGTACTTTGACCTTCTAAGTGTCTATTTCTAAGTATTTTGTACCTTCTAAGAGTTTATTCTAAGTATTATGAGCTTCTAAATGTCTACTTTAAAGCATTTTGACTTTCTAGTGTCTATTTCAAAGCATTTAGCCTTCTAAATGTCTATTTCTAAGTATTATTTTAGCCTGGGGCTGAAAAACAGTTCCTGACATCCCTGTGGTTATAGTTTACAGCTGTGTGTTCTTGGGTGCCTGTTTGCCGCCTCTCTGAGAGTATTTTGAATGTAGTCATTATATCTCCCCTCTATAACTCGCCTCTAAGATGACTCTGGGACGTGGACCAAGAACTAGAGCCTCACAGTGAACCCACCACACTGAAGTCTGATATGAACCCACACTCACTTTCACTCACAGTCACTTTCTAACACTCACTTTCACCCTCAGACACTGACTTTCTAACACTTTCACTCTCAGGCACTCACTTTCACCCCTCAGACACTCACTTTCACCACTCAGGCACTCACTTTCACCCCTCATACACTCACTTTCACCCCTCAGACACTCACTTTCACCCCTCAGATACTCACTTTCACCCCTCAGGCACTCACTTTCACCCCTCAGGCACTCACTTTCACCCCTCAGACACTCACTTTCACCCCTCAGACACTCACTTTCACCCCTCAGACACTCACTTTCACCCCTCAGACACACCCCTCAGACACTCACTTTCACTCAGACACTCACTTTCACCCCTCAGACACTTTCTACCACTCACTTTCATCATCGAGACTCTTTCTAACACTTTCACTCTCAGATACTCAATTTCACCCTCAGATTCTCACTTTCACCTTAAGAGACTCTCTAACACTCACTTTCACCCTCAGATTCTCACTTTCTATCACTTTCACCCTTAGAGACTCTAACACTCACTTTCACCCTCAGATTCTCACTTTCTATCACTTTCACTCACAGACGCTTTCAAACACTCACGTTTAGTCTCGGACACTTTCTAACACTCGTTTTCACTCTCGGACACTTTCTAACACTCACTTTCACTCTCGGACACTTTCTAACACTCACTTTCACTCTCGGACACTTTCTAACACTCACTTTCATTCTCGGACACTTTCTAACACTCACTTTCACTCTCAGACACTTTCTAACACTCTCTTTCACCCTCAGACACTTTCTAACACTCACTTTCACTCTCGGACACTTTCTAACACTCTTTTTCACCCTCAAACACTTTCTAATACTCACTTTCACTCTCCGACACTTTCTAACACTCTCTTTCACCCTCAGACACTTTCTAACACTCACTTTCACCCTCAGACACTTTTTAATACTCACTTTCACTCTTGGACACTCTCTAACACTCACTTTCACCCTCAGACATTTTATACCACTCACTTTCGCCCTCAGACACTTTCTAACACTCACTTTCACCCTCAGACACTTTCTAACACTCATTTTCACTGCTCTCTCCTTCACACACTTACGCTAGTGAGTTCTTATGTGTATTCGTGCGTGCGTATGTGTGTGTTAGTTGTGTGTGTGTGTGTGTGTGTTAGTTACCATTTTGTGTGTGTGTGTGTGTGTGTGTGTGTGTGTGTGTGTAAATTCCTATGACTCATCAAGACTTTCCACTACTGAACCAAAATTCCCCCGACTGTAGCCAGATTCATGAGCGTTAGTCAGGTTTAAAGTCTATCTACTACACGAGGGTCATTAAGACTGCAGGTCACCTGTACACCACCTGTCAAGAATACTTTAATACCTAAAATACTGATTAATATAACCTATCAGTGTATATACACCTCTCAGTGTATATATATACTAAGAGGTGTATATACACTGAGATATATACCCCTCAGTGGATATACACTGAGATATACACAACTCTCTTCCTGTCATGGAGAGAGAGAGAGAGAGAGAGAGAGAGAGAGAGAGAGAGAGAGAGAGAGAGAGAGAGAGAGAGAGAGAGAGAGAGAGAGAGAGAGAGAGAGAGAGAGAGAGAGAGAGAGAGAGAGAGAGAGAGAGAGAGAGAGAGACTAGACAAGTGGCAGACAGTGTCTGGCTGGGAAAATTAAGGTACACTCAGACAAAGAGTCACTCACAGGACTGTACCAGCATCAACACGCCCCTTAGTACCACCCACAGTGAGTGTATTCCAGGGGTGATTTCAGGGGGTGAAAGAGGGGAGAGGGAGGGTTTAAGGGGGTGTGTTTCAAGTCTTACTTCCTGGGAGGGCCAAGGATATTAAAGCAGAGTGTCTGTTGGCAGTGTCAGGCGGCGCTGGTAGGCAATGTGTAGCGCAGACGCGGCTCCTGGGGTAGTATACCAGCTGACTTTCATCTGATACACACACTAGTTGAGATAGCTCTCTCCCTCACACAGTGCTTCTTGGCACCGTCTCCTCTTCTCCAAGTGGCCTCCTCTTCCTCCTCTTCCTCCTGCAGTTCCTCCTGCTCCTACATGTAGCACCAGAGAGCCACAAATAACACCTACACGAGGCTACATCTGGATGTACTCACAGCATCCAGGACAGACACGCCCCTACGTCTCTCTCTCTCTCTCTCTCTCTCTCTCACTCTCTCTCGCTCTCTCTCCCTCTCTCTCACACTCTCTCTTTCATACTTAAAGTCCCGTGTTCAACCGGTTCACCCAGGGACCTCACTGTACCCTCGTGTGAACAAGACAGTGTTCATTCCCAGGAGATGAACAAATCCGGTCCACCAGCATCCCACTAGTGTCTCCACTGAGGATCAGTTATCTACCATCCCACGTGATTCCCACTGGAAAAAATGCGTTTCCCTAGTGAAGATGGTCACGAAAACACGCGAAATAAGACTTATTACTGATTTCTGATTGAATTGTGTTCAGCACAAGTCTCTGAAATTTTGAGCAAAAGTGTTCCACTGGTACTACTTGGTTTGTTCATGTGGTAGTGAGGTACAAAATGTATAACCTTAGTGAAGATGGTCGTGAAAATGCATGAAATAAGGCTTATTACAGCCGTATTTGTGACTGAAACATTGTGGGAACATGGCGAAGCTCTCTGAAAATTGAGACAAATAGTGGAACTATCGCGTGAACAATGGTACGACATGATAGACAATTGAAATATGTCTATCCACACTGAAGAAATTCGCGAAAACACCCGAAATAATATCGATTTTGACTGAATTTGTGAACATTTTGTGAAATGCTTCCTGAAATAGTGAAATGGTTTGACTATTTATCATCCAGTGTTCTAGTTGACTATTACGCCTGATAGATAGCTGAAAACTGTCTATCGTCTCTGAAGAAACCGCGAAAACTCGAAATATGCGCGATTTTAACGTCTTTATTATATATTCTGGGAGTTCGTGGATGATTTGTGAGGGGCTCTTGATCCAGGCAACCGATGCTGCTATCCCCTTCCTCGGATCAAACCATATTACATCTCTTATGGCTTCACAACTTCACATAACCGTAATAATAATAAAAATAATAATAATAATAATAATAATAATAATAATAATAATAATAATAATAATAATAATAATAATAATAATAATAAAAGTAATAATGTAACCACTGTCTGGTACTACTAGTGCTGCTGTCTGGTACTACTAGTGCTGCTGTCTGGTAGTACTAGTGCTGCTGTCTGGTACTACTAGTGCTGCTGTCTGGTAGTACTAGTGCTGCTGTCTGGTAGTACTAGGGCTATTGTCTGGTAGTACTAGTGCTGCTGTCTGGTAGTACTAGTGCTATTGTCTGGTAGTACTAGTGCTATTGTCTGGTAGTACAAGTGCAGCTGTCTGGTAGTACTAGTGCTATTGTCTGGTAGTACTAGTGTTGCTGTCTGGTAGTACTAGTGCTATTGTCTGGTAGTACTAGTGCTGCTGTCTGGTAGTACTAGTGCTATTGTCTGGTAGTACAAGTGCAGCTGTCTGGTAGTACTAGTGCTATTGTCTGGTAGTACTAGTGCTGCTGTCTGGTAGTACTAGTGCTGCTGTCTGGTAGTACTAGTGCTGCTGTCTGGTAGTACTAGTGCTGCTGTCTGGTAGTACTAGTGCTATTGTCTGGTAGTACTAGTGCTATTGTCTGGTAGTACTAGTGCTGCTGTCTGGTAGTACTAGTGCTGTCTGGTAGTACTAGTGCTATTGTCTGGTAGTACTAGTGCTGCTGTCTGGTAGTACTAGTGCTATTGTCTGGTAGTACAAGTGCAGCTGTCTGGTAGTACTAGTGCTATTGTCTGGTAGTACTAGTGCTGCTGTCTGGTAGTACTAGTGCTGCTGTCTGGTAGTACTAGGGCTATTGTCTGGTAGTACTAGTGCTGCTGTCTGGTAGTACTAGTGCTATTGTCTGGTAGTACTAGTGCTATTGTCTGGTAGTACAAGTGCAGCTGTCTGGTAGTACTAGTGCTATTGCCTTGTAGTACAAGTGCTGCTGTCTGGTAGTACTAGTGCTATTGTCTGGTAGTACTAGTGCTGCTGTCTGGTAGTACTAGTGCTATTGTCTGGTAGTACTAGTGCTGCTGTCTGGTAGTACTAGTGCTATTGTCTGGTAGTACTAGTGCTATTGTCTGGTAGTACTAGTGCTATTGTCTGGTAGTACTAGTGCTATTGTCTGGTAGTACTAGTGCTATTGTCTGGTAGTACTAGTGCTATTGTCTGGTAGTACTAGTGCTGCTGTCTGGTAGTGCAAGTGCTGCTGTCTAGTAGAACTAGTGCTGCTGTCTGGTAGTACTAGTGCTGCTGTCTGGTAGAACTAGTGCTGCTGTCTGGTAGAACTAGTGCTGCTGTCTGGTAGTACTAGTGCTGCTGTCTGGTAGTACTAGTGCTGCTGTCTGGTAGTACTAGTGCTGCTGTCTGGTAGTACTAGTGCTGCTGTCTGGTAGTACTAGTGCTATTGTCTGGTAGTACTAGTGCTGCTGTCTGGTAGACTAGTGCTTGTCTGGTAGTACTAGTGCTGCTGTCTGGTAGTACTAGTGCTACTTGTCTGGTAGTACTAGTGCTGCTGTCTGGTAGAACTAGTGCTGTTGTCTGGTAGACTAGTGCTGCTGTCTGGTAGTACTAGTGCTTTGTCTGGTAGACTAGTGCTGCTGTCTGGTAGTACTAGTGCTTTGTCTGGTAGTACTAGTGCTCTGTCTGGTAGTACTAGTGCTATTGTCTGGTAGTCTATTGCTGTCTGGTAGACTAGTGCTGCTGTCTGGTAGTACTAGTGCTGCTGTCTGGTAGTACTAGTGCTGCTGTCTGGAGTACTAGTGCTGTGTCTGGTAGTACTAGTGCTGCTGTCTGTAGTACTAGTGCTTGTCTGGTAGTACTAGTGCTTGTCTGTAGAACTAGTGCTGCTGTCTGGTAGTACTAGTGCTTTGTCTGGTAAACTAGTGTGCTGTTGTTGCATGTCTGGTAGTACTAGTGCTGCTGTCTGGTAGTACTAGTGCTGCTGTCTGGTAGTACTAGTGCTGCTGTCTGGTAGAACTAGTGCTGCTGTCTGTGCTAGTGCTGTGTCTGAGTGTCTACTGTCTGGTAGTACTAGTGCTGCTGTCTGGTAGTACTAGTGCTGCTGTCTGGTAGAACTAGTGCTGCTGTCTGGTAGAACTAGTGCTGCTGTCTGGTAGTACTAGTGCTGCTGTCTGGTAGATCTAGTGCTATTGTCTGGTAGTACAAGTGCTGCTGTCTGGTAAACTAGTGTCTCTCTGGTAGAACTAGTGCTGCTGTCTGGTAGTACTAGGCTGCTTTCTAGTAGTACTAGCGCTGCTGTCTGGTAGTACTAGTGCTGCTGTCTGGTAGTACTAGTGTTACTGTCTGGTAGAACTAGTGCTGCTGTCTGGTAGAACTAGTGCTGCTGTCTGGTAGTACTAGAGCTGCTTTCTAGTAGTACTAGTGCTGCTGTCTGGTAGTACTAGTGCTACTGTCTGGTAGAACTAGTGCTGCAGTCTGGTAGAACTAGTGCTGCTGTCTGGTAGTGCAAGTGCTGCTGTACTCACCTAGTTGTGGTTGCAGGGGTCGAGTCAAAGCTCCTGGCCCCGGAGTAGTGCAAGTGCTGCTGTTTTGTAGTACTAGTGCTGCTGTCTGGTAGAACTAGTGCTGCTGTCTGGTAGAACTAGTGCTACTGTCTGGTAGAACTAGTGCTGCTGTCTGGTAGAACTAGTGCTACTGTCTGGTAGAACTAGTGCTGCTGTCTGGTAGAACTAGTGCTGCTGTCTGGTAGAACTAGTGCTACTGTCTGGTAGTACTAGTGCTGCTGTCTGGTAGTACTAGTGCTGCTGTCTGGTAGAACTAGTGCTACTGTCTGGTAGTACTAGTGCTGCTGTCTGGTAGAACTAGTGCTGCTGTCTGGTAGAACTAGTGCTACTGTCTGGTAGTACTAGTGCTGCTGTCTGGTAGTACTAGTGCTGCTGTCTGGTAGAACTAGTGCTGCTGTCTGGTAGAACTAGTGCTGCTGTCTGGTAGTACTAGTGCTACTGTCTGTTAGAACTAGTGCTGCTGTCTGGTAGAACTAGTACTGCTATCTGGTAGTGCAAGTACTGCTGTTTTGTAGTACTAGTGCTGCTGTCTGGTAGAACTAGTGCTGCTGTCTGGTAGAACTAGTGCTGCTGTCTGGTAGAACTAGTGCTGCTGTCTGGTAGAACTAGTGCTGCTGTCTGGTAGTACTAGTGCTACATTCTGGTAGAACTAGTGCTGCTGTCTGGTAGAACTAGTGCTACTGTCTGGTAGAACTAGTGCTGCTGTCTGGTAGAACTAGTGCTGCTGTCTGGTAGTACTAGAGCTGCTTTCTAGTAGTACTAGTGCTGCTGTCTGGTAGTACTAGGGCTGCTGTCTGGTAGTACTAGTGCTACTGTCTGGAAGAACTAGTGTTGCAGTCTGGTAGAACTAGTGCTGCTGTCTGGTAGTACTAGTGCTACTGTCTGGTAGAACTAGTGCTGCTGTCTGGTAGAACTAGTGCTGCTGTCTGGTAGTACTAGAGCTGCTTTCTAGTAGTACTAGCGCTGCTGTCTGGTAGTACTAGTGCTGCTGTCTGGTAGTACTAGTGCTACTGTCTGGTAGAACTAGTGCTGCTGTCTGGTAGAACTAGTGTTGCTGTCTGGTAGTACTAGTGCTGCTGTCTGGTAGTACTAGTGCTACTGACTGGTAGAACTAGTGCTGCTGTCTGGTAGAACTAGTGCTGCTGTCTGGTAGTACTAGAGCTGCTGTCTGGTAGTACTAGTGCTACTGTCTGGTAGAACTAGTGCTGCAGTCTGGTAGAACTAGTGCTGCTGTCTGGTAGTGCAAGTGCTGCTGTACTCACCTAGTTGTGGTTGCAGGGGTCGAGTCAAAGCTCCTGGCCCCGGAGTAGTGCAAGTGCTGCTGTTTTGTAGTACTAGTGCTGCTGTCTGGTAGAACTAGCGCTGCTGTCTGGTAGAACTAGTGCTACTGTCTGGTAGAACTAGTGCTGCTGTCTGGTAGAACTAGTGCTACTGTCTGGTAGAACTAGTGCTGCTGTCTGGTAGAACTAGTGCTACTGTCTGGTAGTACTAGTGCTGCTGTCTGTAGTACTAGTGCCGCTGTCTGGTAGAACTAGTGCTACTGTCTGGTAGTACTAGTGCTGCTGTCTGGTAGAACTAGTGCTGCTGTCTGGTAGAACTAGTGCTACTGTCTGGTAGTACTAGTGCTGCTGTCTGGTAGTACTAGTGCTGCTGTCTGGTAGAACTAGTGCTGCTGTCTGGTAGAACTAGTGCTGCTGTCTGGTAGTACTAGTGCTACTGTCTGTTAGAACTAGTGCTGCTGTCTGGTAGAACTAGTACTGCTATCTGGTAGTGCAAGTACTGCTGTTTTGTAGTACTAGTGCTGCTGTCTGGTAGAACTAGTGCTGCTGTCTGGTAGAACTAGTGCTGCTGTCTGGTAGAACTAGTGCTGCTGTCTGGTAGAATTAGTGTTGCTGTCTGGTAGTACTAGTGCTACTGTCTGGTAGAACTAGTGCTGCTGTCTGGTAGAACTAGTGCTGCTGTCTGGTAGTACAAGTGCTGCTGTCTGGTAGTACTAGTGCTGCTGTCTGGTAGAACTAGTGCTGCTGTCTGGTAGTACTAGTGCTGCTGTCTGGTAGAACTAGTGCTGCTGTCTGGTAGTACAAGTGCTGCTGTCTGGTAGTACTAATGCTGCTGTCTGGTAGAACTAGTGCTGCTGTCTGGTAGTACTAGTGCTGCTGTCTGGTAGAACTAGTGCTGCTGTCTGGTAGTACTAGTGCTGCTGTCTGGTAGAACTAGTGCTGCTGTCTGGTAGTACTAGTGGTGCTGTCTGGTAGTACTAGTGCTGCGGTCTGGTAAGAATAAGCCTACCATCTGGTAGGCTTAGTTCTAACCTAGACCAGACTTCACCAGACCTTGCATCTGCCTCACTATCACTACATACACGGTGCCACATACACGGTGCCACCAGCTGCAGGACTCGCAAACTCTCTCATCGGGCCATACGCCTGGCAGGCCTAGCATATAATTACAATGTTCTGTACGTTTATACTAATAAACCCTCAGGCTCGCCTCTGAAGAAGTATGATCACCCTTCTGGATAAATCCTATTGGTGGCAGCTGGTGGAATTTTGTAAGAATACTTTGAATTCTTGTGCTGCCCTTCTTTCCTTAACAATGGTAACGCTAGTCAAAGACTTATCCATTGCCTTCTTAAGATTTTCCAGTAGTGTGTGCAAGATGAGCTGGGTAGTTTGCATCTTAGTGACGCTGAAGCTATCAGGATTGTAGGCAGGTCGAGGAGGAGCAAACAGAATTTCGAAAGGCAAGTGCTTGTTATAGCCATACAATACATAGTGGGGTGTCTCTCCAAACAAGGTGTTGTGTGAAGAGTTTAGGGTACTCTGCACGTCTGCAATGGCATCATCCCATGTTGAACAGCTGGGATTGATGGCTACTTTGAACACCTCTAGGATTATGCAATTTGTGTGTTCGGCAAAGATGTTGTTTGTTGGATGTTGTGCAGATACTGGTGCTTGGTGTATGCCTAACTTACTGCAAAGATCATCCATTGTGGCATTAATGAACTCTGACCCATTGTCTGACAAGAGGACACGTGGGTAAGTATGACGGAGGACAATGTACTCTCTGAAAGTATTAGCAATTGTCCCAGCAGTTATGTCAGGAATGAGTACTAGCTCACAGTACCTACCTGGAGGGTGTTCCTGTAGTCGACGCCTTCGCAGCCAAGTCCTTGACCAGGCCTCATGGTGGATCAGGGCCTGATCAACCAAGGTGGTGGTGGTGGCCAAACATAGTCCATCATACGAACTACAACCCGGCTGATTGGGTACTGATTTTAGTTGCCTGTCCAGCTCCCTCTTGAAGGCAGCCAGGGGTCTATTTGTAATTCCCCTTATGTATGCTGAGAAGCAGTTGAACAGTCTTGGGTCCTGGACATTTATTGTGTTGTCTCTTAGTGTGCTCATGGCACCCCTACTTTTTCATTGTTCCATCTGCCTAGTCTTTTGCTTTCAGGGAGTGATATCTGTGTGCAGATTTGGGACTAGTCCCACTAGGATTTTTCAGGTATAGGTTATGATGTATCTCTCTCGTCTGCACTTCAGGGAGTACAGGTCAAGTGATTCAGAATGTTACAAATAATTAAGGTGCTTGATTGAACTTAATATGTTCAGTGAAGGTTCTCTGTACATTGTCTAGATCTGCGATTTCACCTGCCTTGAATGGAGCTGTTAGTGTACAGCAATATTCCAGCCTAGAGAGAACAAGTGATTTAAAAAGGATTATCATTGGCTTGGCAGTCCTTGTTTTGAAGACTCTTATTATCCATCTTATTATTTTCCTCGCTGATGTGATAATGATACTGTTGTAATCCTTGAAGGTGAGATCCTCTGACATTAACACTCCCAGGTCCTTCACACTACTTTTTCGCTCTATTGTGTGAATAGAGTTTGTAGTATACCCCGTTCTATCTATTGTTTCCTCCAGTTTTCTATAATGAAGTAATTGAAATTTATCCTCACTGAACATCATATTGTTTTCCATTGTCCATCGGAAAACTTGGTTTATATCCACTTGGAGATTTATCGTGTCCTCAACAGATGGCAGTCTTATGCAGATTCTAGTATCGTCTGCAAAAGAGACACGGTGCTATGGTTTACATTTCTGTGTCTAATATGAGGATGAAGAACAGGATGGGAGCGAGAACTGTGCCTTGTGGAACAGAGCTTTTCTCTGTAGCCGCCTCTTTGAATTCTATTGGTTAGAAAGTTGAAGACTCATCTGTTCACTTTTCCAGATTTTCCTTTATCACTCATTTTGTTCATTATTACGCCATGATCGCACTTGTCTTTGTATATTGCATCTGCATTCTGTTTGTCTTCCAGTGCATTCAATACCATGTCATAGTGGTCCAATAGATGTGAGAGGAAAGAACGACCATCCAAGACCGTGTCATAGTGGTCCATTAGTTGTGAGAGGCAGGAGCAACCATCCAAGACCATGCCATAGTAGTCCAGTAGTTGTGAGAGGCAAGAACGACCATCCAAGACCATGTCATAGTGGTCCAGTAGTTGTGAGAGGCAGAAGCGACCATCTAAGACCATGTCATAGTGGTCCAGTAGTTGTGAGAGGCAGGATCGACCTGCTCTAAATCCATGCTGCCCTGGGCTGTGTAACTGCTAGGAATCCAAGTGGTTGGCGATCTTGCTTCTTAGAACTCTTTCAAAGATTTTTATGTGGGACGTTAGAGCTATATATCTAATTCTTTATTTTCGCTTTGCTGCCACCTTTATGGGGTGGGGCTATATCCATTGTTTTAGCAATCGTGAAATAACTCCCGTGTCTGTGCTCCCTCTCCATAGCATACATATAGCAGGTGAAAGGGGTTTCTTGCAATTCTTGATGAACACGGAGTTCCACGAGTCTGGGCCTGGGGCTGAGTGCATGGGCATGTTGTCAATGGCTTTCTCTAAGTCTAGTGGAGTTAGGGTTATGTCAGGAATCTGGCGTACATTCACAGTGCTTTGAGGCTCGTTCATGAAAAAATCGTTATGATTGTCGATCTTTAGACAGATCAATGTCTCGCTAAACACTGAGTCGTACTGAGACTTCAGTGTAAGTTCCATTTTGTCTGAGCAAGGGTCCACTACTAGATGTGTTTTTGCCTTGTTTTTGGCATATGAAAAGGAATATTTTAAATTTCTTTCAATTTCATTAATTACTTTTAGCGCCTCCTGTCTCTCCTGGATCCTGTATGAATCATCTAACATGAATTTAACATTTTCCACTTCCCTAGTCAGTGCGTCCTTCCATATTTCAGATAATCTAGCCCCCCTGAGAAGCTCATTGATTCTTCACCTTCTCCTGTAGAGGGAGCGTCTCTCTCTTTCCAGTTTACCACTTCTCTTTTTTTTCTTAGGGGAATATGTCTTGAGCATACTTCAGCTGCCAGAAAGTTGATCCTTTCAAGGGACTGGTTTGGATCCACGTTATTTAAGATAGCTTCTCAACATGTTTCATTTAGGACATGATTTATTTAATCCCAGTTGATGTTCTTGTTGTTGAAGTTAAATTTGATGAAGACAGCCACAGAATTGCATGCATTTTGCTGGTCAGAACCCCTGTGAATTTAAATCTGGACTTAGATTAGAGTGTGATCTGAATTAGTTGCTTTTGATGTTATGTTTCTTACCAGGTCATCATTATTGTGAAAATAAGGTCAAGTGTGTTTTCCAGTCTTGTTGGCTCCACTATCTATTGGCTTAGTGTATTTGTTGAAGAGATTCAGCAGCTCATGTATGTGACTTTTCATCTGAGCTGTTTCCAGGAATTGTCTCTGTATGTCTTAGATTGCAATCACCAAGCAGCAAGATGTTTGGGTCTGCGGTTGAAAGGTTTTCCGGACAGTAGCCAATTTTCAATAACTGTTCCTTGAACTGTTGGGAAGTTGCCTCTGGTGGCTTATATACAACCACAATGACTAAGTTTTCGTTCTCGATCTTTATTGTTAAAATTTCAACTGCATCATTTGTGGTGTTCAGTAACTATGAGCAAATGAGTGACTAACATACAGGCCAACCCCGCACCTAAGTTGTACCATATTATCCAGATTTCGCTGTGTGGGTCTCTGTGAAGGCCACAAACATCGCATTTGACTCCACTGGGAGTCCACTGATAAAATGTATTTTGTTGATGGTGAATGGTTTAAGGTCCTGTATATTCACAAATATGAACGAGGTAGTATTGCATGTTTGATAGGGGATATATTTGTTGTCATCGGTAGTTGTGGTTCTGGAGTGGGGAGCCACTGGCTCCCCACTGGTACCAAAAAATCTCTTGGAGTAGAATAGTTGTAACGACTATGGGTAGATTTTGGGGGTCTGTACGTTATGGTCTCTTTCAAATGATATTCAGAGCAATATTTGTGGCACATTTCAGTGCGGAAGATTTTGCAGGAGATACAACGACGAACTCATTTGGATAGGAGGTGGCAGCAGAGCACTGTGTCAAGTTATTGACCACCACAAGCAGGTGTTTGTTACCTTTGTCTGAGGTCAAGAAATTAGTCAACAGGTTTATCTGGAATCTACCTGGAGGGTGTTCCAGGAGTCAACGCCCCTGTGGCTTGGTCTATGACCAGGCCTCACTGGATCAGGGCCTGATCTACCCTCTGCTTTGTAATGGAATACTTGAGGATGGGGTTAGGACCAGTAGCGGTCCCTTTGTGTATGTACTTTGCAATTTCCGAAGCCATTTTAGGCCAGTAGCATTTCATTCTTGCCTGTTTGAGACAGTAGTCTTTACCTGGCTGCACTGCACTTGGGGGATAATGGATCATCTTCAGAGTTGCTGGTACTAAGGACTCTGGGATTATCAGCTGGTGGACAGTTCTGCCAGGATCCCCTAGTCTAACCACGCAGCATAGCACTCCTTGCTTGACAAGTCCTTCAGCGGTACAGGAGGTTTAACCTGCCAGGCATCATCCTACCTGGTCAGAAAACGGACAGATGACCACACAGGGTCTTGATGTTAGGCTCTCTCTAGATCCTCAACAGAGAAGGACTTGTCAGTGCCAACAAAAGCAATATGCCTTGACATGGCATCAACAACTACGCTCTGCTTACCAGGAACAGAATTTTTTTGGGTTATAGTCGTTGAAAGTGAGAGACCAGCAAGCATGTTTTCCTGAGAGATCCTTGTTTGCAAAGAAATAGACAACAGCGGAACGTGGTGAGTGTAAATCTTGACGGAACATTTACAGATAATGACTCAGAACTGGCTCAAGGCTCATATAATGGCTAAAGCCTCTATCTCTGTCACTGAGTAGTCCCTCTCGGCTTTGGTAAGGACACGACTAGCGTAAACTATTGGCTGGTGCTTTCCAGTGGACTCCTGCGACAAGGCGGCACCAATGCCATCATTGCTGGCATCCACTGTCAAGGAAATCTGAGAACACAGTCTGATATTAACGTATTCATCGGCATGACAGAGACCTTTCCCGACCGCCACTCCACTCAGAAGGCACAGCCTTCTTGGAAAGCGTAGTCAGTGTGCAGCAATGTCAGAGAAAATCATAGTGAATAATAATGATAATAATAATAATAATAATAATAATAATAATAATAATAATAATAATAATAATAATAATAATAATAATAATAATAATAATAATAATAATAATAATAATAATAATAATAATAATAATAATAATAATAATAATAATAATAATAATAATAATAATTATATCTACAAGTGTTGTATCTCCCAGGTATACCTCAGATAACAGATATTCCAATAAAATTTCCGGAAATGACTCTAAAATCCTTGGCGAAGTCTTGAAAAAAATCCACTCTTTCCAGTGGCTTATTCCAGTGGGGATTTTCTAATCCAGAAAGCCACCTGTCATGACCACTCTGACCCACTCCACAACCCAGCTGAGCTTACAGACGCCAACCCACCTTCTGACTGGCTTACCACCTCCTGTTGACGGCTATAACAGAGATGCAATGCCGTTATGACGCGTGGAGGACCGGGATTCGAACCTACCGTTCAAGGAACTGAATCAAGGAGGTTTCTGACGGTGGTGGAGGGGGCTGTCAAGCACTACTGAAGGAGGTGGTTGTGCTGTCAAGGACCCAGGAGTTGGTGGAGGCGGCTGTCAAGCACTACTGAAGGAGCTGGACGTGCTGTCAGGGACCCAGGAGGTGGTGGAGGGGGCTGTCACGCACTACTGAAGGAGGTGGTTGTGCTGTCAAGGACCCAGGAGTTGGTGGAGGCGGCTGTCAAGCACTACTGAAGGAGCTGGATGTGCTCTCAGGGACCCAGGAGCTGTTGGAAAGGGCTGTCAGGACCTACTGAAGAAGGTGGTTGTGTTGTCAAACGCTACTGAAGTGGCAGCAGGTGCCGTCAGACCCTACCATACAAGCAGTAGGTGCTGTCAGATCCCACCATACAAGCAGTAGGTGCTGTCAGATCCCACCATACAAGCAGTAAGTGCTGTCAGACCCACCATACAAACAGTAGGTGCTGTCAGACCCACCATACAAGCAGTAGGTACTGTCAGACCCACCATACAAACAGTAGGTGCTTTCAGACCCACCATACAAGCATAGGTGCTGTCAGACCCCACCATACAAGCATAGGTGCTGTCAGACCCACCATACAAGCAAAAGGTGCTGTCAGACCCCCATACAAAAAGTAGGTGCTGTCAGACTCACCATACAAGCATAGGTGCTGTCAGACCCCACAATACAAGCATAGGTGCTGTCAGACCCACCATACAAGCAGTAGGTGCTGTCAGGCCCACCATACAAGCAGTAGGTGCTGTGAGACCCACCATACAAGCAGTAGGTGCTGTCAGACCCACCATACAAGCATAGGTGCTATCAGACCCCACCATACAAGTAGTTGGTGCTGTCAGATCCCTAAATCAAGTGCCAGCAGTGATGCTAAAACCTACGGTAGGTGCCTGGAGGTGCTAATTACATATCCCTGACCAAAGGGGTACTCAGGTGCTGTAAGCAAGAACCCTACGCTCAGGAATTCTTTAGGTAACCTTCCTAAGAATTCATTATGTACCACTTGGCTACAAACACCCCTCCAGCTCCTGGACCCAGGCGCTACCAGCTCCTAATTAACCTTCAGTCGTGCTCGTGAAGACGGCATGAGGTACCCCAGTAAAGTGGTGGTAAATAGGTGCCGGAAGTAGGTACCGGAAGTGAGTGCCAGGTGTAATGGCCTGTTTTCCCTTCATGTGTCGACCGGAAGTCCCTGATGAGGTAAGTACCTACTTTACCCTAGAAGAAAACTAGTGTTACCACCTAATTACCCTAGTCAAATACTAGGGTAAGTACCTAATTTCTCTAATATAAAACTAGTGTTAGCACCTAATTACCCTAGTATAATACTAGGGTGAGTACCTAATTTCCCTAATATAAAAAAAGGATAAGTACCTAATTTCCATAATATAAAACTAGGGTAAGCACCTAATTCCCCTAACATACAGCAAAGGTAAATACCTAATTTCCCTAGTTTAATACTAGGTTAAGTACCTAATTTCCCCCTAGTCTAATTATAGAGTAAGTACCTAATTTCCCTAGTCTAATACAAGAGTAGGTACTTCTACTGTTGTTACTGTTGGTCAGTGCTCAGCTTCCATGACTGGTCTGCATAACCTTGCATTCTCAGTGGTTGAACCCAAACAACCACATTACTGACAAATCTGGTTGTGTGTCTCCAGTGATTAGTGTAGTCTAGTGATTAGTGACTCACCTTCTACAGTTGATGGGTAGTGCAAATCACAGCTCCTTCAAAAGTACACTTGCTAAGATGTATTTCCCGTGACTCTGAAGGACTTCATACTCTTTTGAGCTAGTATGACCTCTTAGTGTTGTGATAGTATTAAGTGATTCTTGTAGTATACGTGTCTTAGTACAACACACAGTACTATTATGACACACACACGTGACACAGACATACTACTACAACACCAGATTGATGAGCTACCTCTGACTCAGTCAGTAGGGCTCAGGATTATGCATACCAAGTGAACTTTAGTGCATACTCACATACCATTACAAAGCTATGCTTCGACATGATCTAGGACATGTACTACTACACAACATACATACTACAGTGACTACAAGTGACAGTACCACACAGGACTACAGCACCATTACATGACATACCCACAGACACATGACATATACATGACTAGGCAGTTTAAGTGACATGTGATAGGACTACATGTACTAACTAACAGCATCACACATACACAACAGTCAGACTACAAGACATACCACCACAGTACTACTAGACATACACATACTACTATGACAGCACCACACATCATACAATCACAGTGACCAGTACAGCTACCACAGTGACTCTAGTGACAGTACTACTCCTGAACACACAGTGACGTACATACTAGTGACACACACTCACACAGTGACCTACATCACGTGGCTTTAGGACTACCTCAATGACTCTTAAGTGACTCTCTCATGACTTTAGTGAAGTGACTCACAGTGCCTTAGAGAACAGACTTCACCCAGGACTAGCAGTATCTAGTGCAGTACCTTCAGTGACTCTAGGACAGACCTCACAGTATGGTCTTCAGTGACAGTTCCAGGACTGAGTCCCTACAGTACTCTTAGGACATTCCAGTGACTTAGTGACAGCTTCAGTGACTCTTAGTGACAGTACCTCTCAGTGACTCTTAGTGACAGTACTACAGTGACTTTAGTGACTACTTCAGTGACTCTTAGTGACAGTACTCACAGTGACTCTAGTACAGTACCTTACAGTGACTCTTAGTGACAGTACCTCCAGTGACTCTTAGTGACAGTACCTCAGTGACTCTTAGTGACAGTAACTCTACAGTGACTCTTAGTGACAGTACTTACAGTGACTTTAGTGACAGTACCTCACAGTGACTCTTAGTGACAGTACTCACAGTGACTCTTAGTGACAGTACTCACAGTGACTCTTAGTGACAGTACTTCACAGTGACTCTTAGTGACAGTACTCACAGTGACTCTTAGTGACAGTACTTCACAGTGACTCTAGTGACAGTACTCACAGTGACTCTTAGTGACAGTACTCACGTGACTCTTAGTGACAGTACTACAGTGACTCTTAGTGACAGTACTCACAGTGACTCTTAGTGACAGTACTCCAGTGACTCTTAGTGACAGTACTCACAGTGACTCTAGTGACAGTACCTCACAGTGACTCTTAGTGACAGTACTTCACAGTGACGCTTAGTGACAGTACGTCACAGTGACTCTAGTGACAGTACTCACAGTGACTCTTAGTGACAGTACCTCACAGTGACTCTTAGTGACAGTACTCCAGTGACTCTTAGTGACAGTACTTCACAGTGACTCTTAGTGACAGTACCTCACAGTGACTCTAGTGACAGTACTCACAGTGACTCTTAGTGACAGTACTCACAGTGACTCTAGTGACAGTACCTTACAGTGACTCTTAGTGACAGTACCTACAGTGACTCTTAGTGACAGTATTCACAGTGACTCTTAGTGACAGTACCTTACAGTGACTCTTAGTGAACACACCCAGACAACAACCAGACAACAACCAACATACCAGGCCTAGTGCTATACAGTGCTAGGAAAAAAACTACAACACACAGAACAACACACAGCAACACAAGACACAACAACAACACAACTAACACCACCAACAACCAATACTCAAGGCCAGCATGACTCGACTGCAACTAGACCAGTTACACCCGGCACAGGACAGCTCCAGTGACTCTAGGACAGTACTTCACAGTGACTCTATGACCCAGTACTCTAGTGACATCGTGCACAGTACTTAAGTGACTCTTAGTGACAGTACCACTAGTGACTCTTAGTGACAGTACTCTCAGTGACTCTTAGTGACAGTACCTACAGTGACTCTTAGTGACAGTACCTTCACAGTGACTCTTAGTGACAGTACCCCCAGTGACTCTTAGTGACAGTACCTCACAGTGACTGTTGGTGACAGTACTTCACAGTGACTCTTATGACAGTACTCACAGTGACTTTAGTGACAGTACTTCCAGTGACTCTAGTGACAGTACTCACAGTGAGTGTTAGTGACAGTACCTTGCAGTGACTGTTAGTGACAGTACCTTACAGTGACTTGACTCTTAGTGACAGTAATTTACAGTGACTGTTAGTGACAGTAACTTACAGTGACTGTTAGTGACAGTAACTTACAATGACTGTTAGTGACAGTACCTCACAGTGACTGTTAGTGACAGTTCCTTACAGTGACTAACTTACAGTGACAGTACCTTACAATGACTACCTTACAGTGACAGTAACTTACAGTGAATACCTTACAGTGACTAACTTACTGTGACTACCTTACAGTGACAGTAACTTACAGTGATTTCCTTACAGTGACAGTACCTTGCAGTGATTACCTTACAGTGACAGTAACTTACAGTGACTACCTTACAGTGACAGTATCCTATGGTGACTACCTTACAGTGACAGTAACTTACAGTGACTACCTTACAGTGATTACCTTACAGTGACAGTAACTTAAAGTGACTACCTTACAGTGACAGTAACGTACAGTGACAGTACCTTACAGTGACTACCTTACAGTGTCAGTAACTTACAGTGACTACCTTACAGTGACAGTACCTTACAGTGACTACCTTACAGTGACAGTACCTTGCAGTGACTACCTTACAATGACAGTAACTTACAGTGACTACCTTACAGTAACAGTAACTTACAGTGACTACCTTACAGTGACAGTAGCTTACAGTGACAGTAACTTACAGTGACAGTACCTTACAGTGACTACCTTACAGTGACAGTACCTTGCAGTGACTACCTTACAGTGACAGTACCTTACAGTGACAGTACCTTACAGTGACTACCTTACAGTGACAGTACCTTGCAGTGACTGGCAGGTTAAGGTCGTTAGTACACTCTAAATGCCATGTTTCACTCATTTCTATTCACGTTTCATGCTCATTTTCATGCATGTTACTTAAGTTTCACCTATGTTCCTCTCAAGTTTCACTTACGTTTTACTCTAGTTTCTTTTCTGTTTCACTCACGTTTCAGTTATGTTTCACTCAAGATTCAGTTGTGTTTCTTTAAAGTTTCAGTTATGTTTCACTTAAGTTTCACTTATTTGACTCAAGTTTCAGATACATTTCACTCAAGTTTCAGTTATGTTTTATACAAGTTTCAGTTATGTTTCACTCAAGTTTCAGTTATGTTTCACTCAAGTTTTAGTTATGCTTCTCTAAATGTTAGGTTATGTTTCACTCAAGTTTCACTTGTTTGACTCAAGTTTCAGTTATGTTTCTCCAAAGTTTCAGTTATGTTTCACTCAAGTTTCACTTGTTTGACTAAAGTTTCAGTTTTTTCACTCAAGTTCCAGTTATGTTTCACTCAATTTTCACTCAAGTTTCATTTATGTTTCACTCAAGTTTCATTTATGTTTCACTCAAATTTCAGTTATGTTTCACTCAAATTTCAGTTGTTTCACTCAAGTTTCAGTTATGTTTCACTGAAGTTTCACTTGTTTGACTTAAGTTTCAGTTATGTTTCACTCAGGTTTCAGTTATGTTTCACTCAAGTTTCACTTATTTGACTCATGTTTCAGTTATGCTTCACTCAAGTTTCACTTGTTTGACTCATGTTTCACTCAAGGTTTACTAATGTTTGACTCGTGTTTCACTCATGTTTTATGTTTCCATCAAGTCTCAAATTTCACTTAAGTTTTACTTAAGTTTCACTCATGTTTTATGTTTCACTCAGTTTCTCTTAAGTTTCACTCAGATTCACTCATGTTTCACTTAATTTTTCCCTCCAGTTTCGCTCTGGTTGTTTTTGTTGGTTGACAGATTTTAATTGAAGTTGAACTTGACAGGTGAACATTGAAGTTGGTCTTGACAGGTGAACATTGAAGTTGAACTTGACAGGTGAACATTGAAGTTGAACTTGACAGGTGAACATTGAAGTTGAACATGACAGGTGAACATTGAAGTTGAACTTGACAGGTTAACATTGAAGTTGAACTTAACAAGTGAACATTGAAGTTGAACTTGACAGGTGAACATTGAAGTTGAACTTGACAAGTGAACATTGAAGCCGAACTTGACAGGTGAACATTGAAGTTGAACTTAACAAGTGAACATTGAAGTTGAACTTGACAGGTGAACATTGAAGTTGAACTTGACAAGTGAACATTGAAGCCGAACTTGACAGGTGAACATTGAAGTTGAACTTAACAAGTGAACATTGAAGTTGGTCTTGACAGGTGAACATTGAAGTTGGTCTTGACAGGTGAACATTGAAGTTGGTCTTGACAGGTGAACATTGAAGTTGAACTTGACAAGTGAACATTGAAGTTGAACTTGACAAGTGAACATTGAAGTTGAACTTAACAAGTGAACATTGAAATTGGTCTTCACAGGTGAACATTGAAGTTGGTCTTGACAGGTGAACATTGAAGTTGGTCTTGACAGGTGAACATTGAAGTTGGTCTTCACAGGTGAACATTGAAGTTGAACTTGACAGGTGAACATTGAAGTTGAACTTAACAAGTGAACATTGAAGTTGGTCTTCACAGGTGAACATTGAAGTTGAACTTGACAGGTGAACATTGAAGTTGGTCTTGACAGGTGAACATTGAAGTTGGTCTTGACAGGTGAACATTGAAGTTGAACTTGACAAGTGAACATTGAAGTTGAACTTGACAAGTGAACATTGAAGTTGAACTTGACAAGTGAACATTGAAGTTGGTCTTGACAGGTGAACATTGAAGTTGGTCTTGACAGGTGAACATTGAAGTTGAACTTGACAGGTGAACATTGAAGTTGGTCTTGACAGGTGAACATTGAAGTTGAACTTGAGAGGTAAACATTGAAGTTGGTCTTGACAGGTGAACATTGAAGTTGGTCTTGACAGGTGAACATTGAAGTTGAACTTGACAAGTGAACATTGAAGTTGAACTTAACAAGGGAACATTGAAGTTGGTCTTCACAGGTGAACATTGAAGTTGAACTTGACATGTGAACATTGAAGTTGGTCTTGACAGGTGAACATTGAAGTTGGTTTTGACAGGTGAACATTGAAGTTGAACTTGACAAGTGAACATTGAAGTTGAACTTAACAAGTGAACATTGAAGTTGGTCTTGACAGGTGAACATTGAAGTTGAACTTGACAGGTGAACATTGAAGTTGGTCTTGACAGGTGAACATTGAAGTTGAACTTGACAGGTGAACATTGAAGTTGGTCTTGACAGGTGAACATTGAAGTTGAACTTGACAGGTGAACATTGAAGTTGAACTTGACAGGTTAACATTGAAGTTGAACTTGACAAGTGAACATTGAAGTTGGTCTTGACAACCAGGTGTGACCAGGTACACCTTCCACCAGCACGGGGTCAGTGAACTTGCCTGCCAGGTGTGACCACGTACACCTCCCTCGACCAACATTTTTACCCCTAATTACATGATCGGGGTTCTGCTGCCTCGTTATTTATTTCATGTTGTCCTGGGCTTTAAGGGCCACGACAGTTCCCCTATCTTATAATAATGTTATTTTTCCCCTATAATCTACCTGGTCCATATTTACTAACGCATTTGCTGTGACTGCTTTCATAAGGTGAAGTCCAGGATCTTTCCTTAATTCATGGTATAACTTAACAAATCTTTGATGATAATTGTGATGTATAGGTCTGAGCTTTGCTCACACCTCTACATCACAATTATCATCAATTTTTTTTTAAGTTATACCATGAATTAAGGAAAGATCCTGGACTTCACCTTATGAAAGCAGTCACAGCAAATGCGTTAGTAATTATGGACAAGGTAGATTATAGGGGGAAAATGAACATGATATTAGGAGACAGGGGAACTCACGCGCCTCTTAAGGTTGTCCTTAGCTATCTGACGTGCTAGATGTAGTCTTGCTTTGGGATCGTAGGGAGTCTTCATGGTGTCTTCTCCCAACCATCATTCCCCAAACACTTGTAGTCTGCCTCTTACGTTATGACTAATAATCATTTTGAATGGACTGTATACTATTGCAGTTTCTTTCATAGCAAACACAGGAGCAGAGGTAACGATTCATCTCAGTAAGAAATTGGAACCTCTCGGGTGACCCTTGATACTAAGTATAATTACTAATCAGCTTCATGCTGAATAGATCGTGGAACTCTCACTTGGGATATCAATCTATGGAAGGCTTTTCAGATTATCCTGGTATTAGTACCACTCATAACTCTGCCTCAGGGTACCTGGTGGATTTATCTGGTTAAATGACTTGGTCTCAGGTAAAGATCCCACAGTCTATGATCAGATTTAAATTGTTCCTCATCAGCGGGTATGAGACGAAGTGTCGTAGCTTTGGTGCAGTGTTCGGGTGTTCCCACTTGCTGACGGAGCTCCGGACACCTCTTTGTGAACCTGGCCAGTCAAAATGTTTAGAGTAACATAAAAGTATCCTCCAATGGTTGAAATATGGTCTCAAAACCTGAGACCTAAACATTTTTGGTTGACATCTCCCTTACCTATCAGCAGGTTTACTGAATATTAATAAATTTATAATTATATATTTAGAAGAGGGCACAATATCAGCTTCAGAAACCATTTACTTAGAAGCCGAGGCAAGAGTAGAGGCTCCTGTGTTGCTGTTCCCTGAAGGATGGTGCGTGGGGCATGGAGTCGGGAACACCTGGTAATCCTGCTACCCAGAAATAGGAAGGCTTATCCAGGGACTCTTTCACTTGATTCACGATGCCCTGACCAGCTGCCATCGCAAAACATCGTGTCCAACACAAGATCCGAGACCCTCAAGGTAGGATCAACAATCCCGTCAGACCTTTCCTGGGTCATTGTCGGTGTTACGGCCAGAACTGAAGAGGGAATAGAGCTCTCCGTAGTCACAGTAGGATCGGGACACGATTTGAACACAAGACATAAGTATTGTCTCTTTCACTGAGAACGCCCCGCGTTCAGACCGGGCCGCGGGGGCGTTGACCCCCGAAACCCTCTCCAGGTACACTGGAGAGGGTTTACCCTCTCCAGGTAAACGGGAACTGCAGACAATCCCTCCATAAGCTTCTACAAGAACCAATGAGTTTATCGAGGTCTTATCAGAGACTGGAAGAACTCTCTCACGTCGGAAAGCAAGAACTAGAGCTGTAGAATGGTGCCATGCAAGTGTCTGGTTAGTGGTGATATTTGCTAATGGTCCAAGATTGCCAATGGCTTCCTTAAAATTAGAATTATTCCCCTTACCCCTTTTTGGAAGGACGTTTTAGAAACTCCAGGTAATTGTTCTTGATGTGGTGCAGACAACAACAGTGACACAACAGTGACACAACAGTGACACAACAGTGACACAACAGCAGTGACACAACAACAGTGACACAACAACAGTGACACAACAGCAGTGAAACAACAGTGACACAACAGCAGTGACACAACAGCAGTGACACAACAGCAGTGACACAACAAGTGACACAACAACAGTGACACAACAACAGTGACACAACAACAGTGACAAAACAGCAGTGAAACAACAGTGACACAACAGAAGTGACACAACAGGGACACAACAGCAGTGACACAACAGCAGTGACACAACAGCAGTGACACAACAGTGACACAACAGCAGTGACACAACAGCAGTGACACAACAACAGTGACACAACAGCAGTGACACAACAACAGTGACACAACAAGTGACACAACAGCAGTGACACAACAGCAGTGACACAACAACAGTGACACAACAACAGTGACACAACAACAGTGACAAAACAACAGTGACACAACAACAGTGACACAACAAGTGACACAACAGCACTGACACAACAGCAGTGACATAACAACAGTGACACAACAGCAGTGACACAACAGCAGTGACACAACAACAGTGACACAACAGCAGTGACACAACAGCAGTGACACAACAACAGTGACACAACAACAGTGACACAACAGCAGTGACACAACAACAGTGACACAACAAACGTGACATAACAGTGACACAACAAGTGACACAACAGAAGTGACACAACAACAGTGACACAACAACAGTGACACAACAGCAGTGACACAACAGCAGTGACACAACAACAGTGACACAATAAGTGACACAACAGCAGTGACACAACAGTGACACAACAGCAGTGACACAACAACAGTGACACAACAACAGTGACACAACAACAGTGACACAACAACAGTGACACAACAACAGTGACACAACAGCAGTGACACAACAACAGTGACACAACAGCAGTGACACAACAACAGTGACACAGCAGCAGTGACCCAACAGCAGTGACACAACAACAGTGACACAACAGCAGTGACACAACAACAGTGACACAAGAACAGTGACACAAGAACAGTGACACAACAGCATTGACACAACAACAGTGACACAACAACAGTGACACAACAACAGTGACACAACAGCATTGACACAACAACAGTGACACAACAACAGTGACACAACAACAGTGACACAACAACAGTGACACAACAGCATTGACACAACAACAGTGACACAACAACAGTGACACAACAACAGTGACACAACAGCAGTGACACAACAACAGTGACACAGCAACAGTGACACAACAACAGTGACACAACAGCAGTGACACAACAACAGTGACACAACAACAGTGACACAGCAACAGTGACACAACAACAGTGACACAACAACAGTGACACAACAACAGTGACACAACAACAGTGACAAAACAGTGACACAACAGTGACACAACACAGACTCGGGAATCATGCCTCGTACAACTTCCTGGTCCTTAGGTGAATGTTGTAACTCACTGCCAACTTTCTCGCATGAAGGCTGGTCTCAGACCGGGCTGAGGGGGCGTTGACCCCCGAATCCCTCTCCAGGTAAACTACAGGTACCACCAGCTGTCCTTCCAGACCGATAGGTCTGGAAACTTCAATGAATTAGACATATGTGCAGTACGTACTTGGGTATCTTTACTGTGGAAGCGTTTTGCCACACAGTGGCTTCATCAGTCCTATACTAAAAAGAATGGTGAAGATCAGAAGGAGTTTGAGGCAATCAGTCCCTGAGCCTGGAGTCAATGTGATCAGTCCATCAGTCTTGAAACTCTACGATATAAGATAGTAATACACTGATATACACACAGCACAATAGATTACCCAAACCAGGAGTGCATGTCCCGTACCTAACCATACAACGGTGTATGAACCACTGCCGTCCACTACACGAATGATCCTAGTACACTTTAAGGACGGTTTTCCAAAGACTCGAAAACCTGTTCAGACTGTAAACCAGAGGAACGACGTACCAAGAACACTGAGTTCTGTACGTCTGATGTATCATCCCCGTACGTCGGTGCTATCTCCCCACTGCTATACAAGAGTGGGGCCCCAGAGCTGCTGTACAACAGTGGGGCCCTAGAACTGCTATACAATAGTGGGGCACAAGAACTGCTTTACAAGAGTGGGGCCAAAGAATTGCTATACAACAGTGGGGCCCCAGAACTGCTATACAACAGTGGGACCCCAGAACTGCTATACAACAGTGGGGCCCCAGAACTGCTATACAACAGTGGGGCCCTAGAACTGGTATACAACAGTGGGGCCCGAGAACTGCTATACAACAGTGGGACCCTAGAACTGCTATACAACAGTGGGACCCTAGAACTGCTATTCAACAGTGGGGCCCTAGAACTGCTATACAACAGTGGGACCCTAGAACTGCTATACAACAGTGGGGCCCTAGAACTGGTATTGGTCTTGACAGGTGTTAACTGGTGTTGGTCTTGACAGGTGTTGACTGGTGTTGGTATTAACAGGTGCTGGTATTGACAGGTGTTGACTGGGGTTGGTCTTGACTGGTGTTGGTATTGACTGGTGTTGGTCTTGACAGGTGTTGACTGATGCTGGTATTGACAAGTGTTGACTGGTGTTGGTATTGACAGGTATTGACTGGTGTTGGTATTGACAGGTGTTGGTCTTGACAGATGTTCACTGGTATTGGTACTGACTGGTGTTGGTATTGACAGTTGATGGTACTCACAGGTGTTGGTATTGACAGATGTTGGTCTTGACAGGTGTTGACTGGTGTTGGTCTTGACATCTGATCACTGGTTTTGACAGGTGATCATTGGAGTTGAGAGATGTTGACTGATGTTGACAGGTGATACAGGTATTGACTAGTGTTGACAGGTGATCACATGTGTTGATAGGGGATCACAGAAGTTGACAGGTGTTAACAGGTGATGACAGGTGTTGACAGGTGATCACAGGTGATCAAGGGTGTTGACAGATGATTTCAGGTGTTTACAGATCATCACACGTGTTTAAAAATGATCTGTTGACTTGTTGTCACAGATGATACCAGGTGTTGATAGGTGAACACATGTGTTGACAGGTGTTGACAAGTATTGACTAGTGTTGACAGTGATCACTGGTGTTGACAGGTGATCACTGGTGTTGACAGGTGATCACTGGTGTTGACAGGTGATCACTGGTATTGACAGTGATCACTGGTGTTGACAAGTGATCACTGGTGTTGACAGGTGATCACTGGTATTGACAGGTGATCACTGGTGTTGACAGGTTATCACTGGTGTTGACAGGTGATCACTGTTGATGACAGGTGTTGACAGGTGATCACTGGCATTGACAGGTGATCACTGGTGTCGACAGATGATCACTGGTGTTGGCAGGTGTTGACTGGTGTTGACAGGTGATGACTGGTGTTGACAGGTGATGACTGGTGTTGACAGGTGATGACTGGTGTTGACAGTTGATGACTGGTGTTTACAGCTGATGACTGGTGTTGACAGGTGATGACTGGTGTTGACAGGTGATGACTGGTGTTAACAGGTGATGACTGGTGTTGACAGGTGATGACTGGTGTTGACAGGTGATCACTGGTGTTGACAGATGATCACTGGTGTCGACAGATGATCACTGGTGTTGACAGGTGATCACTGGTGATGACATGTGATCACTGGTGTTGACAGGTGATCACTGGTGTTGACAGGTGTTGACTAATGTTGACAGGTGATCACTGGTGTTGACAGGTGATCACTGGTGTTGACAGGTGATCACTGGTGTTGACAGGTGATCACTGGTGTTGACAGGTGTTGACTGGTGTTGACAGGTGATCACTGGTGATGACAGGTGATGACTGGTGTTGACAAGTGATGACAGGTGTTGACAGGTGATCACTGGTGTTGACAGGTGATGATTGGTGTTTACAGGTGATCATTGGTGATGACAGGTGTTGACAGGTGATCACTTGTGTTAACAGGAGATCACTGGCGATGACAAGTGTTGACAGGTGATCACTGGTGTTGACAGGTGATCACTGGTGATGACTGGTGTTGACAGGTTATCACTGATGTTGACAGATGATGACTGGTGTTGACAGGTGATCACTGGTGTTGACAGGTGATCACTGGTGATGACATGTGACCATTGGTGTTGACAGGTGATCACTGGTGTTGACAGGTGATGACTGGTGTTGAAAGGTGATTACTGGTGTTGACACGTGATGACTGGTATTGACAGGTGTTGACTTGTGTTGACAGGTGATGACTGGTGTTGACAGGTGATGACAGGTGTTGACAGGTGATGACTGGTGTTGATGGATGATCACTTGTGTTGACAGGTGATGACTGGTGGTGACAGGTGATCACTGGTGTTGACAGGTGATCACTAGTGTTGACAGGTGATCATTGGTGTTGACATGTGACCACTGGTGTTGACAGGTGATCACTGGTGTTGACAGGTGATGACTGGTGTTGAATGGTGATCACTGGTGTTGACAGGTGATGACTGTGTTGATGGATGATCACTTGTGTTGACAGGTGTTGACTGGTGTTGACTGGTGTTGGCATATGACCACTGGTGCTACCAGGTAATAACTGTAGCAAGTATTGAGAGGCGATGACAGGTGTTGACAGGTGATGACAGGTGTTGACAAGTGATGACAGGTGTTGACAGGTGTTTACAGGTGTTGACTGGTGTTGACAGGTGATGACAGGTGATGACAGGTGTTGACAGGTGTTGACTGGTGTTGACAGGTAATGACAAGTGTTGACAAGTGATGACAGGTGTTGACAGGTGTTGACAGGTGTTGACAGGTGTTGACAGGTGTTGACAGGTGTTGACTGGTGTTGACAGGTGATGACAGGTGCTGACAAGTGATGACAGGTGATGACAGGTGTTGACAGGTGATGACAAGTGTTGACAAGTGATGACACGTGTTGACAGGTGTTGACTTGAGATGACAGGTGTTGACAGGTATTGACTGGTGTTGACAGATTTTGACAAGTGATGACAGGTATTGACTAGTGTTGACAGGTGATGAAAGGTGTTGACTGGTGTTGACAGGTGTTGACAAGTGTTGACAGGTGTTGACTGGTGTTGACAGGTGAGTGGGATCAGCACGGAGATCTTCCGACAAATAGAGACGGTTGAGAACGACCACGACGCGTCTACAGCGGCGGCTCTGGACGTCGTTGAACGACGCGGCGAGATGGTCGTACGACTGCTGGATCCCAGGACGTTGAGCAGGCAGGCCTACGACCAGGCTAAGAGGTTCCTTGCTGCCCAGGTAGGCCTATGCTACCGTCCACTCTCTATCTCTGCTCCTCTTGACACTAATAGTACTGCCACTAACACTACTACCACTAACACTACTGCCATTAACACTACTACCACTAACACTACTACCACTAACACTACTACCACTACTACCACTAACACTACTACCACTAACACTACTACCACTAACACTACTACCACTAACACTACTACCACTAACACTACTACCATTAACACTACTACCACTAACACTACTGCCATTAACACTACTACCACTAACACTACTGCCATTAACACTACTATCACTAACACTACTACCACTACTACCACTAACACTACTACCACTAACACTACTACCATACTACCACTAACACTACTACCACTAACACTACTACCACTAACACTACTACCACTAACACTACTACCACTAACACTACTACCACTAACACTACTACCACTAACACTACTACCACTAACATTACTACCACTAACACTA
>WNWK01018180.1:0-40614 GCA_009830355.1 Cherax destructor | reverse complement strand
AAAGGGAGGATGGGGAAAATGGGAAAAGGGAGGGGGATTGGGGGTAATTAGGTTCGGTCTGAGGAAGAAGACCAAAAGGTCCAATTCCTCAGACCAAGAGCCTCTTCACCACAGCAAGGAGCCCCCCTTGAAGAGGCAAAAAACCACGAAAAACAAGCGAAATGTCTGGATGAATGAGCAGAAGCTTCCTCACGCACTGAGACACAGGCAAACTGAAGCACAAGCCGCCCCAGCCGGCGGATGGACGCGTCCCATATGGCCGCTAACCGGGAGCCGTAAACCCAGCTGCTAACCGAGGGTTCACTGTAATCTAGAATCTCCCAAAAGCGTATCATAGGCAAAGATTAACAGTCAACTCCAATTTTGTATTTGATTCCCCATAATTTAATCTCCAACACCCTAGCATTTACTTCTTTTACAACTCCATCTGTAAATGCCATCTGTAAATGTTAATGGAAATAAGTCACTCTGTCTGACTTTTTTGGGTTATCCTAGGTTCTCTACACATATGCTGCTATGTATGATAATGTATGTAAATGTATTTGTGTATACCTGAATAAACTTACTTACTTACTTACTAACCATGGTGACATTACACATCTCTGTCTAAGACCTACTTTTACTGGAAAGAAATCTTCCTCTCTCTCCTACACACCCTAACCTGAGTATTCATTGTCCTCTTAAAAACTATAGCATTTAGTAACCTACTACAGGTTGGCCATCAGTAATCCGGCACTAATTTCAGCTAGCATAATTTCAAATTTCTGGGGTCACCACACCAACCTGTTGGTACTGTTTAAACGGTGGTGCTACTTGCTGGGCAAGTCATTCCATTTTTTTTTTTTCATTTTTTATAACTTGCTCACTTTCAGTCTTGCCCATGGTTCCATCGAATAAAAGAAATTCTCGTTGTGTAAAGCACATACACTGTACATCGTCCATAAAAGATAAGGTGGCTTTGAAGCCACTGTCGATCGCCATGAGCTCAGCTCACTCAGATAAGCTGTGACCGGAAAAATTGGGCCTACATATGAGAGAATAGGTCTGTGTGGCAAGTGTGCACTATATAAAAAAAGTCCTGCAGCACACAGTGCATGAGGAAAAAAACTGACTGTTTTTGGTGCAAGACAGCAATTTTGCAGTATATTTTTGTATGTTTTTTATGCATGTATTTATTTTTTTTTTGGTCTCATTTGATAGAATGGAAGATATATTACAGAATTGGATAAGATTTTGATTGGTTTCTCGACAGAAGGAACCTTGAAATAGAGTTCAAAGTAGCAGAAATGTTTGATTTTTGCCATTGTTCAAGAGTATACAAATGACGTCACCGTTCAATATGTGTCCAACTGGTTGGTCTAATATGCATTCATGAATGGGTCGACATTATACAATTGTTACTATACTGCAGTAATCTATATAACAGTAAATCTTCTATTTTCCATGTGAATAAAAGTTCAAAATGAAAAGCAAGCATAATACAAGAGGGGCCTGGAGACGTGACTAATGAACAGAGAAAATTTTGCTTTAGTGCCAGGAATGTCTGCATTGTTTATTCTGAACCCTATTTTGAAATTGGCATCCTGAAATTTGTGAAATTTGCCAAATTACTGATTTCTGACCACTATTTGGTAGTTGAAATAGGTCAATAGGAAGTTTCTTTTACTCAGTCAACAGAATAGTGGGAATACTAGCGAAATAGCTGAATTTGGTAGACTGAACGATGGAACGGGCCAAAAATAGGGCGTAAAGTGGGTGAAATCGCTGATGCTTAAATATCACTGTTGGGTTAAGTGTATTCTAACCTAACTACTCTAATCTGGCACCCTACAGGTCCTGATGGTGCCAGATTAGTGATGGTCAACCTGTACCTATTCCATACACTTTAGTGATGTATCGGATATTTGCATCCGCATCTGCGGAACATCTGCACAATTTCTTACATCCGTATCCGCATTTCACAGCAAACAGATATCCGTATACTATACATCTGCATCCGAAATCTGCGGAACATCCGCATCCGTAAAATGAGTAAGACATCCGCATACCGGATATCTAAATTTTTCACATCCGATACATCCCTAATACACTTTCAACATCTGCCACATTGCTCCCCTATAATTTTTACAATCTCTCTTGTCCCTCTTCCCTTTATATAAAGGAATTATACACACATTCTGCCAATCCCTAGGTACCTTCCCCTCTTTCATACATTTATTGAACAAAAGTACCAACCACTCCAAAATTCTCCCCCCCTCCCCCTCTGCTTTCAACATTTGTCATGATCCCTTGTTTCAGCTGCTTTACCCACTTTCATTCTACCTAATGCTTCATGCAAGCCTTCCCCCCCCCCCTTCACTCCTAAAAGATGTTACACCTCCCTGGCCATTGCATGAAACTACTGCCTCCCCCTCTCTTCATCTGTATTTAACAGTTCCGCAAAATATTCCTGCCATTTTTCCAATACCTCCAACTCCCCTATTCTGTTTTTAACTACCAAATCCATTGATTCCCTAAGCTTTCTTAACCTATTTATCTCACTCGTGGACACGATCACCTGCGAACAGATGGCTACAGACTAAGATGAAATTTTTGTGCAGTATTAATATTTTAAGCTCTTTTCCATAGTAAATTTTTTTTTTTCCTCTAATTTGCAAAGGTAATATTGTTAAATATTGTAATATTATCACCCTGCCTCGGTGGGAGACGGCCGACTTGTTAAAAAAAAAAAAATTCAGCCAGGTTAATTGCATCTTAGTGTAAATAATAAATAAGACTGATTTTAGTATTTTATTAAATTACTGCCAGTGACAAGCAAATTGCATGAGATTATTATTATAATCAAATAGAAGCGCTAAACCACAGGGGTCAAATTGCATGAGAACTTAAGAAAATTTTCCAGTCTCATTTGTGGTTTTGACCAAGAACCCCCTAACTTTAAGGCTTTCCTGTAACTGCAGTGTCCTACATTTGCTATTTTGTGAATGCATTCTCATGGGTTTAGTGCTTTGTGATTATTAAATCACAGAAAAGAAAAATTAATGTACAATATTACCTTATGATATAAAGGACATTATTCAAGGAATAAAAAAAAAGTAATCAAGCATGTAGAGATTCACCAGGAGTGCGAATATCATCTATCTTAAGAATCATTTTCACAAGTTGAGTGGCCAGAAGAATCTGTTGTTTCTTGCTATGCAGGGTCTCGATCACATGCTGTTCCTTCATATCTGAAAAATACGTACACCAGATACATTGACAATTTAAAATGAGTTATGCACTTGTGTATCAAATTACTTTATGTATCAAATTCAACAAATTTAATATTCTGTTTCCACACAAATTTAATATGCTGTTGCACAATAAGCAACAGAATGACAATGCATAAATGAATGCTAAAACTAACTGAACATTTGGGAATTAATACTAACCACATGTTCCCCTATTATTGCAGTCTATGCCTAAAGATGGGTTCTTTTCTGCAACTTGTCGGGCTTTGCAGTCAGCTAGCGTGTGGATAGGGGAGAGACCCGAGTTTTCAGCAAGAGCTAGTGGAATGCTCTCTAAAGCATCAGCAAAGGCACGGAATGCATACTGCTCCAGAGTCGAGATCTGATTGAACATAAAAAAAATCAATAAGAAAGCTGACTTTACATTAGCAGTCCTAGGGATAACAATCCCATGGCCTAGTCTTAAACAGGCCTGATGACATTTTTGTGTGCTAAAGAAAACACATACTCTCATATATACTAGCTAGGGTGGTTTGGTGAAGGGGGGATGAAATGGTGGAGGGGCAGGGAGGTTTGGAGTGGTGGACTGTACTGTGTGTGTGGAAGCCTACAATGCCTAGGGAAATAGAAGGCTTCAATTTAAGGAGAAAAAAAAAAAAAAGGCCAAATTCCTTTGAACAAAATGCCCTCATATGCATCAAGAGAGACAGTTTCAGGCACTGGTTGGTTGGGGGACTTGCTTGGTTTAGGGCAATTGATGAGGGGATGTTAGTTTGGTTCAAGTGCTGAGGATAGGAGGGGGAATGTTACTTTGGTGCATAAGTGCTGAGGATAGGTGGGGATGTTAGTTTGGTGCAACCATCATGGTGGGGTGAATGATTGTGGGGTGTGGTTATGGTGGATAGCAAATACACATTCTTTAAATTTCTATGAAAAAATTAATGGGAATTGCATATCAAATGTATCGTTCTGGTTCCCATCTCAAGCTACAACATGGGCTTCTTTGAGGGGTATATGATTCAATTAAATTTTCGTTCAGTGAACCATTCCTTCTGTTCATATCTACGTTGGTAAGTGGGGGTCCACTTGTATGAGGGCAGGGTGACAGCCACTTGCCACTAACCTCGTACATTTTATATCATGTCTAACATATGCAACATTTTGTTTTGCTGTAAATATGAGCTGCACCACAACCAGTTCAGTTTAACCTTTAACCCTTTGAGGGTCCAGACCCCCAATCTGAAAATTCCCCACAGGGTCCAAGAATTAAAAAAAAAAAAAAAAAAAAAAATTCTAGAGAATCATTTCTGAAGGTAAAACAAAGTACAGTGGACCCCAGAGTATCGGCCGTAATCTGTTCCAGGAACTAGGCCTCAACTTGAACTGGCCGAAAGTCGAACCATTATTTCCCATAAGAAATAATGTAAATACTACAATTAATCCATTCCAGACACCCAAAAATATTCACAGAAAATTAATTTTTTAAAGAATAACTATAATTTTACATACACAAAACACATAATAACACATTAAATTTATAAATTTACATTTAAAATAACATTTACTTACCTTTACTGAAGAGACTTGCCGGCAGGGAGGGCTTAGGGGCGCCTATCAGAAATGACTACTTTTTTATTTGTTTACCGATTGCGCTCATTTTTGGGGTACTATTAGAAGCTTTCAATAAAATCGGCCAAAAAGCAAATGAACCACGCAAGATTAACTGAAAATTCCTAAAAATTCCACTTAGGAGAGATCTAGGCCAAAGTGGTAGTTGGGAAAGTAGTTTTGACACTTCCTGCTGATAGAACACTTCTAAGTCCATCGTGCAGCGCGTACCAATTCTGTAATAAAGCTTATGTTCATTCTAAAAAAAATACAGCTTGTAGGTTGCTTGACATTTAGCAAAATATCAGACTTTTATCCCCACACAAATCTGAAAATATTTGGGATACTTCAAAAAGGTACGCGCTACCTTGTAAAGCAATCATTCTTCTATGTTTATTGTGAAAATCACGTCAATTCGTTCATTATTAATCCTTGAGATCCCTCACAAAGGTAAATAACTTACTTCCGAGATAATGGCCGAAGCGCGCGGCAGCCCTAGTAGCTTGAGTCACTGGACCCCTGTCTCGCAAAATAACTGTCCACAGTTCTCTTGTTTCTGGCACTTCCTTAACATGTTCCTGAAGTGCAATATGGCTCTGTCAATGAACTTATTGCTGAGATGGCTTATTTCAGCTTGCTCAGGGTGGTATTTTTCAACAAATTCCTGCACCTTATTCCACATTGAACATATTTCCACACCAACAACTTCTCAACCTCATCCACTGTTTGTAATCTATTTTTCGTTGACATATCAACACCTTTCGCAACATTAGCTTCCTTGATTTCTTTTCTCTTTGCCAGGATAGAGGTGATAGTAGATTTGTTTTTGTTGTACATCCTGGCAAGCTTCCCCACACGTACGGCACTCATATTTTTCTACTATCTCCTCCTTCAGTTCGATGGTGTTCCTCACTTTCTTTACCACAGGGGTGCCACTAGGAAGCTTCTTTGGACCCATGGTGACTTATTTCAGTGACAATCAATAAACACAATAAAATTATTGTGAAATGTTTGAATGAGCACGCTGGGTAATGTTCACTCAATGGTAAACAAAGCTAGACTGGCTCACGACACCTGCGCGGGGAGGTGCGCAAGCACAGGCAGGCGGACAGGTCTGGTACGCGGGCTGATAATCGGGGAAAATTGGGCCGAAAAAAGCGTTCGAAAATCGAGCCGGCCGATAATCAGACCAGCCGATTTGCGGGGGTCCACTGTAATCACAACAGTGTTTGTGCAGTTATTGTGTAGTATACGAGTGAATATACATACCAAATAGCCCCTATATTGGTCTCACAGGCCATAAAAGTTGCTTGGAAAAAAAATATTAAAAAATAAAGTGGAAAAAACAAAAATGAATACCGGGTGACCGGCAGTTGGCGATGTTGCCGTAAGCGGTTCAATTTCTGTAAACTTCACGCCTCCATATCTCAGTAAGTATTGATCGCAATTTTTTTTTTTTTGCCTATAATACTAAAAAAAAAAAACTCATTTCACAAGAATTTTTGTTTTTTTTCGAATATTTTTCGATCCTGAGAACAAGTTTGGGAGAGGGCCTCTCGACCCTCCAAGGGTTAAGCAAAATTAAGGGTTATTTTTGGGCCACTGTAAACCACGGATAACGAAACAACCTGCGGATACAGGAGTTTTACTGTATATATGTACACTGCATTATACTGGTCTCATGGGCCACAAAAGTTACTGGAAAAAACAGAAAAGCGAAGAAAAACCTAAAATAAAATTTAATATGGAATGTGCAGCAGTCGCCGATGTTACCGTCAGCCAGTCATTTACTGTCAACCTCATGCCTCAGTGTTGGTAAATATTGATGGGATTTTTTTTTATTACCTCCACAAAAATATGCTCTTAATTCCATAATTCTTTGACCCTGAGCACAATTGAGATCAGGGATCTGGATCCTGAAAGGATTAAAGCAGAAACTGCAGTGCATTTTCAGATGGTCTTTATGGTTTTATTTTCAGATTCTTGGTATCATTTGATAGAATGGAAGATATTACAGAAACAGAGATGATTTTGATTGGTTTCAGTAAAGGAAGTAGCTTGAAAGCGAGAATGTTTGATTTTTGTCAATATTCCAGGACACTAATCACGTTATTCATCTAAACAGTGGTACCTTGACTTACGAGTTTAATTCATTCCGTGACCGAGCTCGTAACTCAATTTGCTCGTACATGTATATCAAATCAATTTTCCTCATTGAAATTAATTGAAATGCCATTAATCCGTTCCAGCCCCCCCCCCCAAAAAAAAAAAAAAAAAAAACCCAATTTTTTGTTAAGGGTTTTTAAATAAGAAAAATGTATTTATAAATAAGAAATATTGTATACTCCACCCACCACCTTCGCTACTCCACCCACCACCTTCGCTACTCCACCCACCACCTTCGCTACTCCACCCACCACCTTCGCTACTCCACCCACCACCTTCGCTACTCCACCCACCACCATCGCTACTCCACCCACCACCATCGCTACTCCACCCACCACCATCGCTACTCCACCCACCACCATCGCTCTCCACCCACCGCTCACCACCAATCGCTACTCCACCCACCACCATCGCTACTCCACCCACCACCATCGCTACTCCACCCACCACCATCGCTACTCCACCCACCACCATCGCTACTCCACCCACCACCATCACTACTCCACCCACCTTAATGTTTCTGGAAAAACAGTGTTGAAATGGAGGTTACCTCTTCCCCGGATTTATACGAGAACCATACAAGGGACGAGGTGCCTCACTACAATCTGGGATTTGTGTGGGAGTATTATCCTTCCAGTTATGTCTTGGAAGAGCATGTGGGATGGGACGAAGTACCTGACATTCCTCTGGGTACAGAGTTGGATTTGACTTCAGACACGCTGCCAACTAGGGGCAGCGTATCTGAAGCTGGCTCATAACTCTGCTTTTGGCTCACAACTCAAAGCAAAAAATCGACCGAGTGACGGCTCGTAACTCAGGAAAACTCATAAGTCAAGGTACCACTGTACATGTCTTAACTGGCCCGTCTGATATGGGTTCACAAATGCACTGATATTTATCCAATTACAATAATGCTGTAGCCTGAATAGCAGAATATTTTTTTGTGAATAAAAATTCAAAATAGAAGGCATACTAGCGAAATACGTAAGAGTTTGGTCAGATGGAACAATGGAATTGGCCTAAAACAGGATTCAAAGTGGGCGAAATCACCAGTGTGTAAATATTGCCGAGACCACTAACCTTTGCAAAAAGCATAATTCCATAAGTTTTCCATCAAATTTTGTACTTTTGGTGTCATTACTTTCAAAAAGAGATTCTCTACCAAGAACAAGTTTAAGATTGGGGGGTCTTTACCCTCAAAGGGTTAACAGTTGCCATATATGATTGGCACAGTTTGCAAAGTGCAGTGAAATTTCTTATCATCATCCTATGAATCTCACCATTTCCCCCCTACCACCATGCCTACACCCCTCTGGAATCTCATGTCCCTTATGAACAGGTACAGACAGGCAGGTCCTGCCACCTATCTATGCTGTGGATGTGGGGGTGGCAACTGAGAGACTAAACTGTGTATAATGCAGTGTCTTCACTGAAAATATGCCACAATTTCGTAATCATGTTAACATAAAAACGTGTTAACATGTTGTGTACTAACCAATGGTCTACAGTATTATCTCCAGTTTCTAGGAGAATCATTTGGACCATTTTGCATAGGGCACACTGAATTATATCATTTACATAATTAAGCTTCCTAAAGACTCCAAGAATTGGAGGGAAGGGGTTGACTGTAAGAGTAATGTAAAAAAACTGAGCATGGTTACTCTATTTTTGATACAAAAGTCCTTCCTCCTCGCACTATAAACATTTTCAAAAACCTCCCCCATTTTTTTTTTAGGTTTCCAAGAAATTTATTTTCATTGAAAGTGCATTGTCAACCTTAATTTACCCTGCAGTCAGACGTATGATTACTTCAAGGCAGATAGTAAGAGCAATTTTATGGAAAAAAAGAAATTACGAAAATACTGTCCAATTATGACATTTTCTCCAGACTTCCAAGTCAAGAAAATTATTTATCACATAATATTAAAAAATTACTTACTTTATCAGCTTCCTCTGATACAGCCAAGGCACAGGAAACCTCTGAAGCACCGCCTCCATAGACAATTTTGTTGTTTCGTACCAAATTTCTCACCACACACAGTGCATCATGAATACTGCGTTTAGCTTCCTCAATAATCATTTTGTTTCCTCCACGGATAAAGATAGTCACAGCCTTAGTGTTAGGGCACTCTTCAATAACCAACATCTTATCTTTGGTGGTTCCAAATGTCAATTCACGCACTTTTCCACAGGTCCCTAGTTTTTCTGGTGACAATTCCTCAAACCTAGGAACAATTCGACCATTGGTTGCAATAGCAATGAGTTCAATCTCTGGTCCACCTACCCAACGTACAGCAGGCAGTTGTTTTTGGAGAAGAAGATGGTTGGCTTCATCATCAAAGCCCCACTGACAAATAGCAAGATTAGCTCCAGCTCCCTTTACTTTATCCACCATATCGATGAACTGCTGTTGCTCATACTTATGAAGAGCATTGTACTCTTCTACACTACTTACTTCAAGCTTATGCTTTGTCTTGGGCTTGGGGGGTTCAAATGGGCAAGTGAGAATTGCTATCTTTACATCCTTTAATTCCTTTGGCATTTGTGGATGAGAAAAGTCTTTATCTATGACAACACCCTTCACAAGCATAGTGTCCTCCAGTTTACCACCAACTTTCCCTTCCACCTTAATAAGCTCAAAATTGACATCACGGGTTTCCATGTCAGCAACAGCCATTACAGCATTCACAGCAATTTCTGCCATTTGCCGATGGCAACGATTAATAATCTTTGAGCCAAGTGTGGTCATAGCAGTCAAAATTAAGGGTTCCAAGTTATTTGTGTCAACAGTAAATTCATCAGCAATTTTTTCCAAATTGTCAATGGCTTTCTTAGCAGCTAATTCATAACCATCAGCAATTCGAATTGGGTGAATGCCTTTGTCCAACAAGTATTCTGCTTTTTCTAACAATGCCCCAGCTAACACTGAAAAACAAATAAAACAGACCATTAATAATTTCAAAGTACTACTACGTATTTCAATTATTCAGAAAATACTATTACAAGCCATATTATTGGAGTACTATTTCAATTATTCAGAAAATATTATTACAAGCCATATTATTTTAGTGCATCAACACAGTCAAGAGATCCCTTCTATCAGTACACGAAAAAAAAAAACTATGAAATTACAGGAGTTGACCAGAAGAAGGGATTAGAGAAGTGCTGACCAGTAACAGTTCATTGTCCACTAATAAAATAATAGTCTACTGCTAAGCACAGTGGAACCTCGGTTTTCGTTGATTTCGGTTATCGACGGCATTTTTCGTCAAGTGTTTTCGTTCATCGCCTCGGATTTCATCGGACGTACCGAACACGATTCTATGATATGTACGATACTAAAGCAACAGGAATCGATAAAGGCTATAGCACCAGCCAGCGATAGTGTAGAATTAACAGTAGTAAGTTAAGCGATTAAGCGATAGAAAACGGACGACACGAAACTAACTCCTCCAATGTTGTTGGAGGCATATAGGGCCACTGACAACATACACCGCCCTGCATATCTTCCACCACCCTAAATCTCTGCCAATATATTTCTTATTTATAAATTAAAGTAAATATTTCTTATTTGTAAATTACATACATTGTTTCAGTGTGACTAGTGGTGATGGCCACCACTATATGAGCTTATGCTGTCAGTGGCCCTGATAAACTCAACACCACCACCACCACTACTAGTCACATTCGTATTGACATATTTTATTCATTCTAGAGCATATATCATGTTTCTATGTTATTAATATTGTTTATTATGTCATATTAGATTAATTGTGATAGATAAATAAGCCGTAGAGTTGATATTAGCGTCATATTCAAGTATTTTGTCCCTTCTCCAAACAAACTCTCCTCCCTCTCCCCTCCTCGCTGTTTTCCATACGCCAACAAGTCTTCAATAAAGACAAAAGTTATTTAAATGTTCATTTATCCATTTCATCAGTCATTTATATTTGTTTCACATTGTTTTCTGTATGTAAAACTATAGTTATTCTCTATAAAATGTATTTTTTGTTAATACTTTTGGGTGTCTGGAACAGATTAATTAGATTTACATTATTTCTTATAGGAAATATTACTTCAGTTTTCATCAGACTCTCTGGAACAGATTAATGACAAAAACAGAGGTTCCACTGTATTTATGTAGCACTCAAATACTTCTTAATGTTCATTTTAGAACATTGCCATTTGCCAAACATCTTTCTACACACACTATATTTAAAGACCCCAATATCCTTCACTCTTGGCATTTTCCTTACTATTTTCATTATCATTTCAGCATCAAGTACCTCAAAACAATTATTCTTTGTTCAAAATCCACTAAACATTCACTTTACATCAATATTTTCTCTCCTCACCTCCAGGTGTATTATCACTTAAAAACACTTTTTCTTAATCGGGTTTTAATTCCATCATTTATACCACTTTTTTTTTCTCTCCATACAGGCAGGCCCTGCTTATACATCAGGTCAGGCTCTGGGGCTACTGCTGTAAAGTGAAAGTTTTTTTTTTTTAGTTTTTTTTACTTTCAAATGCATATAAATGCCTGATAGCATGTCTACACTATCATGTATGTATTAAGTGAACAAGAGAGGGGCCTAAAAAATGCATACACAGTACACATTACTTTCTTTTTATTATTAACAAATTGGTCGTTTCCCTCCAAGGCAGGGTGGCCCGAAAAACAAAAACTTTTCATCATTCACTCCATCACTGTCTTGCCAGAGGCATGCTTACACTACAGTTATAAAACTGCAACATTAACACCCCTCCTTCAGAGTGCAGACACTGTACTTCCCATCTCCAGGAATCAAGTCCGGCCTCCCGGTTTCCCTGAATCCCTTCATAAATGTTACCTTGCTCACACTCCAACAGTACGTCAAGTCCTAAAAACCATTTGTCTCACTCCTATCAAATACGGTCACACATGCTTGCTGGAAGCCCAACCCCCTCGCACACAAAACCTCCTATACCCCCACCAACCTTTCCTAGGCCGACCCCTACCCTGCCTTCCCTCCACTACAGATTTACACACTCTTGAAGTCATTCTATTTTGTTCCATCCACTCTACATGTCCAAACAACCTAACAACCTCTCCTCACCCCTCTGGATAATAGCTTTGGTAATCCCGCACCTCCTCCTAATTTCCAAACTACGAATTCTCTGTATTATATTCACACCACACATTGACCTCAGACATGACATCTCCACTGCCTCCAGCCTTCTCCTTGTTGCAACATTCACCACCCATGCTTCACACCCATATAAGAGTGTTGGTATAACTATACTCTCATACATTCCCCTCTTTGCTTCCACGGACAAAGTTCTTTGTCTCCACAGACTCCTAAGTGCACCTTTTTCCACTCATCAATTCTATGATTCACCTCATCCTTCATAGACCCATCTGCTGACAAGTCCACTCCTAAATATCTGAATACATTCACCTCCATACTCTCTCCCTCCAATCTGATATCCAATCTTTCATCACCTAACTTTTGTTATCCGCATCACCTTACTCTTTCCTATATTCACTTTTAATTTTCTTCTTTTACATACCCTACCAAACTCATCCATCAACCTCTGCAACTTCTCTTCAGAATCCCCCAAAAGCACAGTGTTATCAGCAAAGAGCAACTGTGACAACTCCCACTTTATGTTAGATTCTTTATCTTTTAACCCCAAACCTCTTGCCAACACCCGTGCATTCACTTATCTTACAACCCCCATCCACTTTGGTCAAGGTGTCTTTCCCAGGCATTGGAAAGCAGGGTTTGATACGCATATATTCTCAGTGGCCCTATAAACCACACCACTAAAAATTCAATAAGGGGGGTAAAGACTAACACCTGTTCTTCAAAAAAAGGGCGACTCACCAACAAACTGCTAGCTGCCTTCAAGAAGGCACGTAATACATTCCTCCGCTTTGTTGCTAATCAGCCAGGCAGTGTATATGTTGATCTGTGTGCAGCTGGCACCACAGTATAATCAATGAGGCTTGGCCTGGGACCTGAATGCATGGGTGGTTACCCCTTAAATAAACAAGTAACCATTTAATAAGAAAAAAAGAAAAACTTACCTACAACTCCAGTCGTTCCATCACCAATTTCATCATCCTGGGACTGGGAGAGTTGAACCATAAGCTTGGCAATTTGATGCTCAACATCCATCATCTTCAGGATTGTTGCACCATCATTGGTTACAGTGATGTCACCATCAGGGCTCACCATCAACTTGTCCAAGCCTTTAGGACCCAAGGAGGTAGATAGGATGGATGCCACACTCCTGGCAGCCAAGATGTGAGACTGAAACAAGATTAATCAATTCAATACACAATATAACATAGCTTAAATACAAATAGTTTGTTCTGAAAGGTGTGCAGTAATTCATACACAACTCCTGCTCAGCAACAACGACTACATTAACCCTTTCAGTGGCTATTATGTAGAACTAAGTCATTGAGGCCAGGGTCCCTCGCGTAGTTCTACGTCATGAGCTCAGTTCACTCAGATAAGCTTAGTAGTAAATTATGGCCTATATACAAGAGAATGGGTCTGCATGGCAAGTGTGCACATATAAATAAAATCCTGCCCCATGTGGTACATGATGGGTAAATCAAACCTGAAATGTGTTTGGCTTAAAATAACAAATCTGAGTTGTTTTCTAAGATGGCTTTTACAATTTTATTTTTGGTATCATTTAACAAAATGGAAGACATGCTAATGAAAGAGATGATTTTTGGTTTGTTCCAGGACTGGAAGCGGTTTGTAACTGGGTTCAAGTTGCAGAAATATTTCATTTTGGCCGATTTCCATGAGGACAGGCAAGGCCCCTCCCTTACACCCCCAGCCTGTATTTTGGGGTTCAATAGGTGTGATTCAATTATTGGTCCAGTATGGGCCAATAGGCCCACTGCAGTGTTTCTTCATTCCTGCATGAATCATCCTCACCTCTCCAGTGTCTTCAAATTATGACAGGACATCACCTTTACTGCATCTAATAGTTAGACTGCAAAGAGTAAAGTACAACAAGGACCCCAATGGAACTAAGTCACTTAAGAATTTTCATGTTATTAGCCAAAAAGCAACACCTTATTGTGAATTATCACTGAAAGGGTGACGGGTACAAACCATCAAGCTAGTCGGCTGAGACCATGATAAAAAGTGTTGCTACAAGGCACAGTATTTTTCTGACAAATATTAGTTTGATTACATTAATACAGCCTCTCTTCACTTACCAACATACTCATTTACCGACAACTCGGAGTTACGACGGGCTCTTCGAAGAGTCGGTATTGTATGCCGTACAAGAACTTGGATCATGGAAACAGGCAACGTGACATCTCAGCATCAACCATCTCAATCTCCTGCCTACAGCCACTCAGTACACTAGCTTTCATGGTCTCCTAGACTACATATTTGTACAAATTTGCACTTTATTGTGCACCCCATAGTACAGTGTACCCCCGAGTATCGTAAGGCTCATATATCGTAAAACTCGTGTTACGCAAGCTTTTTTCGATTTCGTGTATCGTAAATGGACTTGTGTATCGTAACGTATTAGACCTGTCCGCCTGCTCCGCGCCTGCCCTGCGCAGGACGCCAGTGAAGCGTTGTTTACCATTGAGAGAACATTACCCAGTGCGCTCTTTCAAACATTCACAATACATTTGGTGTCTTTTTTGGTGGTTTAGTGATTGTCACTGTGAAATAAGTCACCATGGGTCCAAAGAAGCTTCACAAGTCGATAAAGGCTATAGCACCAGCCAGTGATAAAGTGTAGCAATGGAAATAAGTCACTGTCTGACTTTTTTGGATTATCCTAGGTTTTCTACACACATGCTGCTATGTATGATAATCTATGTATAACTGGATTTGTGTATACCTGAATAAACTTACTTAAGTTAAGCAATTAATCGATAGAAAATGACAACTCAAAACTTAACTTCTACATTGTTTGAGATTATAGGGACACTGACAAGAACGCAGTACTGTGCCACCATCTCCTCTAAGTGTAAGTATTTTATATAAGTGTGAATATTTCTTATTTATAAATTAAAGTAAATATTTCTTATTTATAAATTATGCACATTGTTTGTGTGATAGTGGTGGTTGCTTTCTGCTGAAACCGACTACCACCACGGCTTATGGTCAGTGGCCCTATAACCAACAACAACACAAGACACTCCACCAGTTCTTAGATTCGTACTGACATGTTTTATTCATTCTAGAGTTTATATCATGTTTCTATGTTATTAATATTATTTATTATGTCATATTAGATGAATTGTGCTAGATAAATAAGCCGCAGAGTTCATATTAGTGTCGTATTGAAGGGCTAACTTGTCCTGCCTCCAAACAAACACTCCTGCCTCTCTCATACGCCAACAAGAGTCTTCAGTAAAGGTAAAACTGATTCAAATGTTCATTTAACCATTAAAATTAGTGCTTTATATTTATTTCTCATTGTTTTCTGTATGTAAAACTATAGTATTTATTCTTTAAAAAAAATGAATTTTTGGTGAAAATGTTTGGGTGGAAATGGATTAATTGTATTTACATTATTTCTTATGGGAAATAAGGTTTCAAATTACGTATTTTTCGTGTTAAGTAATAGCTCCTGGAACAGATTAATTACGATAGTCGAGGGACCACTGTACAAGATATTTAGAAGCTGGGATTGGAGGCGAGTGGTGAGGATGTGGAAGAGTTAGTGGAGGACCACAGGGTAGAGCTAACAACTGAAGAGCTGCAAGAGCTGGAAGTGGAACAGCATGAGACCAGAGTTGAGGTTATTGCTTCACAGGAGAAAGAGGGAGTGAAGGAGGTGCCTTCTCCAGTGCTTAGGGACATGTGTTCAAAGTGGATTGAATTGCAGACATTTGTTGAACAAAACCACCCTGAGCAAGCTGAAATGAGCCATCTGTGCAACCAGTTCAGTGACAGAGCCATGTTGCACTTCAGGAAAATGTTAAACAGGCGCCAGAAACAGAGGACTCTGGACAGTTATTTTTCTAAGAAGAGTTCTAGTGACTCAAGCTGGTCCTAGTGGTATTAAAAGACCAAGAAGGGAAGTAACCCCAGATAAGGACTTGTTACCTGAAGTCTTTATGGAGGGGGATTTCCCTTCCAAAAACTAAGCACTCCCTCACTCCTCCTCCCTATCTTCCAGATGCCAGCAAGTCTCTTCAATAAAGGTAAGTAAATGTTATTTTAAATGTTTATTTCAATATTTATTTATAAATTTAATATTGTATGTAGTATTTGTGTGTGTTTTCTGTATGTAAAACTATAGTTATTCTTTAAAAAATTAATTTTTTGTGAATATTTTTGGATGTCTGGAACGGATTAATTGTATTTACATTATTTCTTATGGGAAATAAGGTTTCGAATAACTATTTTTTCGGGTAAAGGTCTAGCTCCTGGAACGGATTAAGATCGTTAGCCGAAGGTCCACTGTACATTACAATCTAATATGACAATTTCCATGATGTATATTTCCAATAATAGTACATCATTTAAATTTTTTAATATGGCCACTCAAAGAGATGCTGATCCAAGTGTCTGCCTGAAGGAGGAAGTGCATTAACTGTGTTTCCACATATGTAATTGTACATTAAAGCCAATACAGCTAAGTGATACTTTCTCAACAGTATCAAGGCAGCCTACTAATAGTTGGTTAAAGTAGAAAACCATGAAATTTTGGGCATTATCAGAAAGTTGGTTGTCCATAGTACAGGAGGGTCCCGCTTATATAGCAGGTTAGGTTCCAGGTTACCACTGTAAAGCAAAAATCAGTACAGTACATATAAAATGCATATACAGTGCACAGTACTTGCTTTAAAATATTTTCATCCTGAGCTTATAGTGTGAATATATTTATTGTAGGAAGTCTGAATAAATGAATAATGGATATAACTGAAAACCGATGCATAAGTGAAACACTAAAGTGAAGCACTGTAAAGAAGGGCCTTACTGTATATACAAACTAGTGACTTATTTATGCCCTCTAAGTTTACCAGTGATAATGACATTATCCTCACACATGCCTTACTTGTACAAGAGAAGTTAATTATTAAAACTATAACTACCCACAAGGATCCAAGAGAAGTTAAGGCATGGGAATCAGAACAAAAGATTCAAAGTCAAACCCTAAACCTAGAGGGATGATTCAACACAAAATGGCACATCTCTTTTAATCCCAACTGGAAGAATTCCAACAACTTGTCATTTATTGTTATGCTATCCCTTCAAAGTTTCCTCTGAGGAAGCAGGTAACCTCAGACTATTTCAGGCACTTGGGTAGTTTTCGCATCTGTTGGGAAAGTGTTGCAGAACATCTTGTAACTTTATGGTAAGTTGCAGACATTAAATTTAATAGTGTATTTATCATCGTTTCAGAGATGATAAATAATTTACTCCCTAGTAATAAAATGTACTAGCCCCTCCCCCCTTACCTTACTTACATTCCTGCAGTTACTTAGTAAATTCAAACATCATTAAAGCTAATAACTTAGTCCCTGGGAGAATTTTGAGTCTTTAAATTAAATGTCTCCAAGAATAAAATAACTTTTATTAATTTACAAAGGAATCAAATAGACCAAATTAGGATACACAACGTGAGTCACCACCGGTCGTGCTACTATGTCATTTAATATAAATGTACAATGAAGGCGACATTATTTTGCTCAGAGATGAATACCAGTACAGGTAAGGTGGTGAGCTAGGTGGTGTTGGACTCGTCATCACCACACCCAGATAAAACAACAGCACCTGCACTCCATTCTTACTTTGAGAGCATCGGCGCCCGTCAACCGTTTCTGCTGGTCCTGGTCCTTTAAGATGATGATGGGCTTCCCATATTCATCGAACACCAGCTGCCCCATGGCCGCCATGATGTATGAAAGGCCTCCAGGGGCGTCACAACCTACGGATGATGGAGATATTCACAGACGTTGAGGAGGGTCGGCTGCCGTCACTCCCTCTTGATGGTGTTGGTGACTCACACGCCATCTGTCGCCAGCCATCACAACTATAATACCAAAACAATCTAGAATCATCTAAAAAGTCTCTTTTACACTGTTTGGACTTTGATGTTAGTTTAGTACACATTGTCATTAAAGTTATATGCATGGATTTTTTTTACATTTTAAAGTTATCGAGTATTAGGCAGTACATACCTGCGACACAGTTCCTTGGCACGACCTAATATTATGGACAATTAGTTCGATGCTTGTAAAGATAGTAAACAATTATTTTAAATATTTTTACACTATATATAAATATTTAAAAGATCTTTTCATTTTTATTTTAAATAAAATAGCCAACATATAATTTTATATTTTTCAATAATCAATAACCTAATAAGGAGGATAGAGACCCAGATGGTGTTACAAATCTTAATTCCTCATATTTTTAATATTGTATAGGTCTTTGCAAATAAAGTGTAAGTTTATTATGTCAGAATTTTGAAACTTATTCAGTTATTTTATTCGTGTATATTAACTTTCATGTAAGATGACATTTCTAAGCGTCTTGGAGCGTTGGTCACTGTTTGTTTAGATTAATGTCTCAAGTTATGACCAATGTTTTTAGTGGCAATAAGTTATATTTTTGAGAATGTATTTCATACTGGATTATGTGCATCAATTATATGAAGTAACTGTAAAATATGAAATGACTAATATTAATTTCTAGTGATGTAACAATGCCTGGTAGGGTTCCGACAAAGAACCACTGTACGTTTAATTAGGGGCACAGATACACATAAGTACCTGTAATATTTGTGTAAATTACCTAGGATAACTCCCCAAATGGTCAAAGTGACCACTTTGGTTGATCAGGACCTGATGTAGTTGAAGTTTTGGCGGTAAGATAAGATAAAAATTTCTTCGGATTTTTAACCTCGGAGGGTTAGCCACCCAGGATAACCCAAGAAAGTCAGTGCGTCATCGAGGACTGTCTGTCTTATTTCCATTGGGGTCCTTAATCTTGTCCCCAGGATGCGACCCACACCAGTCGACTAACACCCCAGGTACCTATTTTCTGCTAGGTGAACATGACAACAGGTGTAAGGAAACACGTCGAAATGTTTCCACCCGCCGGGAATCGAACCCGGGCCCTCCATGTGTGAAGCGAGAGCTCTAGCCACCAGGCCACCGGGCCAAAACCTTGTCACTGTGGTTGTATACAAGCCTCCAGATGCAACTTCCCAGCATTTCAGGGAGCATCTTGTGAAAATTGACCACTGTCTGGAAAATCTCCCAACTCCTGCCCCAAACGTCTTGCTACTAGGTGATTTCAACTTGAGACACCTAAAATGGAGGATGTAACAAATAATATTTTAGCAGAATAACCCCAGGAGGCAGCTCAGATGAAAATTCACACACATATGAGCTATTAAATCTCTGCACCAAATTCACCTTAAACCAGCAAATATTAGAGCCTACAATGCTAGAAAATACGCTGGACCTCATCTTCACTAACAACGACGATCTGATACGTAATATAACCGTATCAAAGACAATACACTCAGATTACAACATAATAGAGGTACAGACGTGTATGCACAGGACTCCTGACCAGCAAAATGTGATCAGTCATCAGGGTGTCTTCACAAAATTCAATTTCAATAACAAAAACATATAGTGGGAACAAGGCAGCCATGTCTTAACTCCTAAATGAAACAAGCTGGGAAGATATCCTAAACAACACATATCCGAACCTTTGCCTAGAAAAAATAAATTGTGGTTCTTGAGATCTGCTCAAGGCACATTCCATTAAGAAAAAGAAAGAAAAGATGTAAACTAGAAAGAGAGAGATGCTCCCTATACAGACGAAGGCGAAGAGTCACAGAGCTGCTGAGAGGGGCCAATATATCTGAAATACGAAGGGAGGCACTGATTAATGAAATTGGAAATATTGAACTTAAGCTAAAGGAATCTTACAGGAGACAAAAATCGCAGGAAGAACTAAAAGCCATAAAGGAAATTGAAAAAAAAATACTTCTTATGCCAAATCTAAGGGAAAAACAACATCCAGCAATGGGCCCCTGCTTAGGCGAGATGGTACATACACAGATGACAGCCAAGAAATGAGTGAGATACTAAAGTCCCAATACGACTCGGTGTTCAGCGAGCCGCTGCCCAGACTAAGGGTAGACAATCCAAATGAATTCTTTATGAACGAGACCCAAAATTTGGTCATCTCAAAAATCTCAGATATTATCATAACACCACAAGACTTTCAAAAGGCAATAAATGACATACCCATGCACTCTGCCCCAGGCCCAGACTCGTGGAATTCCGTGCTCATCAAGAACTGCAAGAAGCCCCCTGTCACGTGCCTTCAGCATTCTATGGAGAGGGAGCATGGACACAGGGGTCATCCCACACTCACTAAAAACAACAGACATAGCCCCACTCCACAAAGGGGGCAGTAAAGCAATAGCAAAGAACTACAGACCGATAGTGCTAACGTCCCATATCATAAAAATCTTTGAAAGGGTTCTAAGAAGCAAGATCGCCACCCATCTAGATACCCATCAGTTACACAACCCAGGGCAGCATGGGTTTAGAGCAGGTCGCTCCTGTCTGTCCCAGCTACTGGACCACTATGACAAGGTCCTGGATGCTCTAGAAGACAAACAAAATGCAGATGTAATATACACAGACTTTGCAAAAACCTTTGACAAGTGTGACCATGGTGTAATAGCACACAAAATGCGTGATAAATAAGAGGAAAAGTTGGTAGATGGATTTATAATTTCCTAACAAATAGAACACAAAGAGTAGTAGTAAACAGAGTAGTCTGGGCGGCTACGGTGAAAAGCTCTGTTCCACAAGGCACAGTACTCGCTCCCATCTTGTTCCTCATCCTCATATCTGACAGACAGGGATATTAGCCAAAGCGTCGTGTCTTCTTTTGCAGATGACACCCGAATTTGCATGACAGTGTCTTCCATTGAAGACACCGCAAGACTCCAGGCGGACATCAACCAAATCTTTAAATGGGCCGCAGAAAACAATATGAAATTCAATGATGAGAAATTTCAATTACTCCGATATGGAAAACATGAGGAAATTAAAACTACATCGGAGTATAAAACAAATTCCAACCACACAATAGAACGAAAAACTAATGTAAAAGATCTGGGAGTGATCATGTCAAAGGATCTCACCTTCAAAGCCATAACATTGTAGCAATCGCATCTGCTAGAAAAATGACAGGATGGATAATGAGAACCTTCAAAACTTGGGATGTCAAGCCCATGATGACACTCTTCAGGTCGCTTGTTCTATCTAGGTTGGAATATTGCTGCACACTAACTGCACCTTTCAAGGCAGATGAAATTGCTGACCTAGAAAATGTACAGAGAACCTTCACGGCACACATAACTGCGATAAAACACCTCAATTACTGGGAACACTTGAAGTTCCTAAACCTATATTCCCTAGAACGCAGGCGGGAGAGATGATATACACTTGGAAAATCCTAGAGGGATTAGTACCAAACTTGCACACGAAAATCACTCCCTATGAAAGCAAAAGACTCGGCAGACGATGCAACATTCCCCCCAATGAAAAGCAGGGGTGCCATTAGCACGATAAGAGACAACCCAATAAGTGTCAGGGGCCCAAGACTGTTTAACTGCCTCCCAACATACGTTAAGGGGGATTACCAATATGCCCCTGGCTGTCTTCAAGCAGGCACTGGACAGGCACCTAAACTCAGTACCTGACCAGCCGGGCTGTGGTTCGTACGTCGGGTTGCGTGCGGCCAACAGTGACAGCCTGGTTGATCAGGCCCTGATCCACTATGAGGCCTGGTCACAGACCGGGCCGAGGGGGCGTTGACCCCTGGAACTCTCTCTAGGTATACTCCAAGTAAGCACAAAAGAAATGCTGAACTCAGCTTTATATACATTCGTTACTAGTCTGTGCAACAGTGTTTAACACAAGAGGGTAGTTTTCTTTGTATTTAGCCGTAGGCTAGAAGTCATACTGTCCCTGACTTATAACGAGGCGCAAGTTTTGTCTTAATTTTCCTACCATGGGGAAAGAGTAATGACTCAGTTTAACCTCGTTGTATAGTTGATCAGAAATTTTAGCAAAGAGGGGGCGTGCCTGGAGACGCTATGGTACATACATCTGGTTCTACTAAAAGATGTTGTGCGAGGAAGTCGTAGTACACTAGCCCTTTGTGAGAGGGCTAAGTCCCTCAGAGGGCTGAGGGGGGCTGTGAGATACCCCCCCCCCCATTAACTGGAGATTTTTCTCCACAGAGAGAACTGAAGTACAGTTTGTGTTGACACCATCCAGACCTCCCCTCAGCCTTCAAAATAGAAGTCTGACAGCCAAAGAAGCAACAGCAGAGGCATTTCAGAACTACAGAGGGTACCTCATCTCTACACCAGACCTCATCCATAAGATTGATCATAGTCTTTGCCATAGGATCTACGCTGGCCACTGATCGCTAGTAAGGGTAAATGCTGCGATAGTTCAGTGTTATGAATGGGACAATATCCCGCCATAGGGTAGTGTCTGCACAGTGAATTAGACCCTATAAACATAGTGCCAGAAACGAGTGACTCCTGAGGCATATACTGATGCTAGCTTAAGGTAGACCCAAGAATCTAATGTAGCCTAGGCCCTAAGCCAAAGTTACTAACATTGCAGGTACCATTTTCGTCTTGCACGTGACCATGAGTAGAAGCTTCAGAGGGGTAAGCAAACCTAAGACAGTCGCCGGGGAATCTAGCTACGACAGACTCCATATCAACAAGCCAATGATCAAGGTCTATTAAATTTTTTATGGGGAGTCCTAAACCTATAGGGGTCATATACCGCATAAGGAAATAATAATAATAATAATAATAATAATAGTTTATTGTGACATGATACAAAGATGTACAATGAGTTGTAGGAATGGGGTGTACATGCCAAAAGTCCCTTATATGCAGAGCATTATGGGCAAACTTAAAATTAAACTTACAACTAAATGGTAAAAATTATAGTAAACAATTTACAATATAAGTATAGTTAAGTATTTAAGCAATGAAATTTGAACATAATTTATACGGCACCAAGGCGCCTCCCTTGAGTTGAAGGGTTATAACTAAGATACTAGCCAACACTGTTAATGCCGAATTACAGAAAATATCAACATGGATGAAGACAAATAAGCTTACTCTCAATACTGACAAGACCTACTTCATTCAGTTTGGAAACAAAGATACAAATGTTCCACTTAACATAACGCTCAATGGTTCACCCATCACAAGACTCACAGAGGAAAAATTCCTAGGAATCCACCTTGACAGTAGTCTTAAATTCCAAACACACATACAACAAATTTCCAAGAAAATCTCAAAGACAGTAGGTATATTATCAAAGATACGCTATTATGTGCCACAACCAGCTCTCATTGCACTATATCATTCTCTTATCTACCCTTATCTCACCTATGGAATCTGTGCATGGGGCTCAACAACATTAAATCACCTTAGACCACTCATAACCCAGCAAAAGGCTGCAGTCAGGATGATAACAAATTCCCACTCTAGACAGCATACTCCACCTATATTCAAAACTTTAAAACTACTCACCGTAAAAAATATTCATACCTATTCATGTGCCTTCTACATACATAAAACTCTACATGCTAATATCAACCCTCCGCTCAAAATTCTCCTCAACAACTTTAATAGGTCCCACGACCACGACACAAGACACAGATCACTATTTGACATACCCCGAGTCCATACTAACCAATGTAAAAATTCTATGCACATAAAGGGCCCCATAATCTGGAATTCGTTACCAGTAAATATTAAGTCAACCTTGTCGGAAAATCAATTCAAGACTCTTCTCAAAAATCACCTACTCACCCTATACTAAATACCCATACTGTAACAAACTTTCAAACCCAATGTTATTTTACTTAAGATAATCTCAGTTTTATATTGTCATCCTCCTTAACACTTGTTACAATTTCATATCATCATATTGTCATTTTAATTTGTATAATATCATCATGTTGTTAATTTGAAATAAAATATATAACTAGAAGAAACTCAATAAATTTCTCTAGTATTGGAAATACCAAAAGTAGTTAGACTGTTGGGTTTAGTCCTGACTCTTTCTCTTCTCCTTCAGCTCTTCCTCTCACCGGCTATTCTTCTTCTGTCCCCACTTCCCCCTCGCCCCTAGTGGGTCCTTACCTGAGAGTCTGAACTAACTAACTAGTATTGGTCGATCACCATGCCCAGCCCTTCTAGGGCAGGGTATGTGCCAAGGCTGGAGCTTGCTACCATCTGCAGCTCGTAAGCCTGCCATTCCCGTTAGGGAAGGTGGCAAGCCACTTAGGCCTAGCATCTATCTACCACCTGCCTCGTGCTGGTGGGGAATGTGGCTAGGCCTGGGACCAGCTGGTCCCGCCGATGAGGGGTATCCCCTCCCATGGAAGACATAGGTCTCTGATACTCCCACGCCAGGGAGCCGGAGCCGGGTCGCCATCTGGTAAAGACCCGGGCCGGGAGAATTCCCGGTGAATCAACACCTCCTCCTCCTCTCTAGTATTGTTATTTTACTAGTATAGCATCAACATATTGTAACTTGAAATAAAATATACAACTAGAATAAACTCAACCAATTTCTCTAGTATTGTCTTTTTAATAGTATGTATAATTATATTGTAATTTGAAATAATATATAACTAGAATAAACTCAATCAATTTCTCTAGTATTAAGTACTTAGTGAATAAGTCTTTAGAATAAGCTGCCCCTAATGCCATGGCATGCCAGTGGCTCTCCTTGCATTACAGTTTTATAATTGTAACTAACAATAACAATGTACACTTGTAACTTGCAACGAAATAAAAATATTATATATTATTAATTATTATTATTATTATTATTATTATTATTATATTATATATATTATTATTATACACAGCAGGAGCAGACATAAATATAAGATGTCTTGTCCTTGTAAATCTTGCGCAAACCCAAAACTAGTTGCTTCTTGGCTTCACATATATGACGCCACCGTCTAATTGCAAGGCTGCAGGCACGTTTATAGCTGAATTTACTAGATCTGAGCTGATTGCTCTGGTTAGTGTAGGATGCGGGAATGAGATGAGGCTATCTACAATGTAGATTATTAGTCATGGAGAAGCGCTACACCTATAGGGATCACGCAGTGCCGGGCGAATTAGAAGCAATCAGCTTCGATCGAAGAAAAGTAAGAGATGAATTCCTTTGCTCACGAGCCCCTCAGCGTCATCAAAGCACCTTTCTTAAGAAGTATCTACAGAGTTGTAATGTAGAAATAATGCAGGTCTGGGAAAGGCGAGACAAGCGCGTGCCTTCCTGGCTGATGATTGGATGTCACAGAAGGCGTGGTGGCAGCCAGCCAATCACTGCGCGTCATCTTATGACGTCCCACACCCCATGATTTAACATATGGGTTTACAGGAAAACAAATCCCGTTTAACTTTTTTCGTCTATACCGGGATAATAATTATATATATTTATCCCTGAAGTACTTAAAAAACAAGGAAATATTTGTATTAATTATATAACTGCTCTTACCTTGTGTATTGTATATGGGAGAGGTTGAAACACAGGAAGCAAAGTTATTGAACTGGAGGTATCAGGTATAAATGGTGGCAGCAAGCAACATGTCAGTAGTAAACATGGTGTTGCACACTGCAGGGAACATTACCACCACCACCACCATACTCGTCTCTGCAGCCTACACACACTCCTGCTTCTCTATCTCACACAGGTAAGTATCACTCACTCGTGTATCGTACATAGTGTTGTCATGTGTGTTCCAACAATTATACATTTGCTTACTCACACCCGTGGCTGCTGTAATTAATGTTAGTTCGTGCCCTTGAACAATGTTAATGCCCATGCATAATAATAATAATGTGTCGCAACAAATTTCAGACACTAATAGCGTTAAGATTTAGGTTTAAAAATTCACAATACTAGTCGGTTACGGTGACTCGCATCTTACAATTGTAAATTTCTCGTGGCAGTTTATTGTATATTCACAAAGGATTATCTATCTTCTCTCTCTCTCTCTCTCTCTCTCTCTATATATATATATATATATATATATATATATATATATATATATATATATATATATATATATATCTAGGAGGTAGCACCTCTAGAAGTGTACTGGGGAGCCTCATCCTCAGAGAAGACAATAAACGCACCTCAGGGAAAACTCGAGGTTCTCCCCGGAGCTGTTTGAATATTTTCTTCTTCTACCACCCTTATATATATTATATGTGCTTTATTAATTGACAGAATACATTGACAGAAAACACAAACATGAACATGTGTATATTATATATATATATATATATATATATATATATATATATATATATATATATATATATATATATATATATATATATATATATATATATATATATATAATTCAACTTATTTTTATGAGAAGCGATATCGTATGCAAATTTAAGTTATATAATTCGAAAAATAATAAAAAATATTGTCTGGTGTTGCCGCGGGACAGCCTGTTAGTGTATTAGATTATATATATATATATATATATATATATATATATATATATATATATATATATATATATATATATATATATATATATTATTCTATTTATAAATAATTTGACTTTTTTCAGAACATGTTCTTACATTTTGTAAGGATCTTAGAGAATTACAAGAATTACAATATAGTCAGTGTAAATTATCTGAAAAGCTGCTGCTTATGATAAACCCTTTATTATTTACTCTATCGAGCTAGCTTAATCTGGTTATCTTTTGTTATATCTTTAGTTACCGCTAAATAATTTGCTCTTCAGTAACTGAACTGATTACGCTACTGGAATGCCTAATATTTATAGTTAATTTATACAGTTGACGCATATTTTTTCTAAGAATGGTTATTGTACATAGCACAAATTACCACCGTACTTCTTTGACTAGCAAAATTAGATACAAAAACATTGGGTAGCCAGTTACTAGCCACCCTGTCATATATGACATGATAATGCTGGATGGTTTGTAGATATATTTTTACTTGTATGAACAGTTATTATGCAAAGCAGACCTCTCGTTAAATAATAATATCGGCCATTTTTTAAGCCTATCATTTGGTATATTTCTGATCGATGTATGCTACATTCAACTGCCCTCAAATGACTAAGTTGGTTATTTAACATCTATTATTAACACCAAGCTCTCCACAAGTTACAACCACATGGTCTCCCTCCTTAGTTCAAATTATTTTTTGTTATGTTACGCTATTTTAATGTTAATTTAGGTAAATTTACATGCAAATAACAAATAAGAAAGCGAGAAGTATGCTATTTTATGGTGACGGCTTCATTAGTTACTAACATTCGTCAGTTACACTAGGAGGATGGGGTACCTAGCTACCATGGGGAGGCTGTGTACTCGTACATATTTGACCCTTAACTTTTCCCCATGAATATAACAGTAAATATAATAACCCTCAAGAATTTAATTTAAAAATATGAATTCCTCCTCAAAGTCTATGTATCAATTTTATGAATATTCATATTGTAATGTAATTCAGTTGACGTGTGCTGCATATTTATATTTTTTTAATTAAAATTTATAAAACCTATAGGCTTCTTGTCACTTGTATATATTATAAGTTACTTTAGACTACGAAGGGGGTTCAGGTTAATAGTTCTTTTAGCAAAAATGTAATTTAAATAATTTACAATTTTATTTGGGATAAAACGTTGTGTTTAAATTTTGTTCCAATATGTCATTTGCAAGATTAACAAATTTATGAGCTGAATGACCTAATTAAAGTGTATCTGTTGCTACATTGTGAAGTTAAGAACTTTTATTGTAGTCTTAAGTTAAAGTATAATGAATGTACTATGAAGTTTTAAATTGTATTAAAATATATAACTGATACCAAATGATGGTGATATTATTATTATTTACCATAAAATCACTAGTAGATTATGGGTACTGAAAAGATAAGTCATTATTTGAAGAAAATTATTTTCGAAAATGGTTGATAAAAGCGTATGTATTAGTCCGTTTGGTACTACAGTATTATGATGAGTTAAGAATACTTGAAACTTCAAAAGTATATACATATATGATAGATGAAAATTTCCACTGTCTGTTCTTTGTTGTATTTAGTTGAAGTACTTCAAATAGCAAAACAACATTAGGTATTCCACTCATGTACTCCATTCTTAGTCAAGTGGTGATTGTCAGACCTCGGGGAGCAGTGGCACACATCCTGTTATACCTGCTACTGATGAAATCTGTGGAACATGACATCGTGGAGGAAATTCTCAAGCTGGAGGAAGAGATGCAGGTCGGTGGAAGCAGCCAGCGCAGAGCCACCACCATACCAGCAGTATCTGTGGCTCTGCTCGCTCAGCCTGACGCGTCACTACCAAGGTGTCTCTATGATACCAGTGCTGACTTACATACAGCAACCACTTCGTATGCACACGTACCTCAAGTGACGAGTGAGGCGCCTGCTTGTAGTTCTACGGCTACGGTCTGCATGAAGAACAAACGACGGAAAGAAAATCGCAACATGTTTGAGCGAAAGAGAAGAACCAACATCAATGAAAGAATCAAAGAGCTTGCTTCTCTGCTGCCCAGGAGGAACGAACCATATTTTGAGGTTGTCCGTGATCTTCGACACAGCACTGGGCAAATATTGAAAGCTTCTGTCAACTACATACGCAGGCTTAAAGTGGATATAGAGCACAGCAAGAAGATAGAAGCACAACGACTCTGTTTGGCACAGGAGAACCAGCGACTTCTTGCACGAATTGAGGTGCTGGAAACAAAGCTGCAGCGCCTGAGTGTTGCAACTCAGGAGGTCACCTCTCACCCAGGTCCTGCCACACCACCTGAGAGCAAACACGATACAAGGTGCTAAACATCTGAAGGATAGTCAATAAATAATCTGAGCTTCGATTGCACATTTCGTAGTGTTACAAACAGCTCCAGGTTAGTATATTTACAAACTACTGTACTCTTGGTTAGGTAAGGCGCTCTGTAAATATAACTATTATTACTACTACTATTCAAGGTGAGGTTAAAACACAAACGTCTTTATACTGTTTCAGGGAAAGCACTTGAAGATTCGGATGGTTCACAAATATTGATACATTTTACTTAAGAGCATGAGTGGAACACTTTTAGTAGGACTACTAGGTCATGGTAAGGTATAGTAAAAAAATACCGACAAATGTTAAATAAGACGCATTGAAGTGTTAGGATATATATATATATATATATATATATATATATATATATATATATATATATATATATATATATATATATATATATATTTAGGAAAAGTTTTGCCATGCATAGCTTCTTCAGTTCTACAGGCCAGTGCCTATGGTTATTCCTACGACTGAAGAAGCCATTCATGGCGAAACATTCCCTTAATAAAATATCCTAATACTACACATGTCTTATTTTATATTTACTGCTCCATGCTAGGCGGATCCATTCACAACCACTTGTGTATCCGTTGAGCCTGTACATAAGAACATAAAAAAGGAGGAGCAGTGCAGCTGGTCCATTCATGTACGTAACCTTGTCTAACCTACAATGACGGTACTCGGGAGTTTGTTCCACTCATCCACAACTCTGTTACCAAACCAGTGCTTTCATGTATCTTTTATAAATATTTTTTCCCCCAACTCGAACCCATTGCTGCGAGCCCTGTCTTGATTAGATATTTTTAGCACATTATATCTCCTTTATTTATTCCTGTCTTCTACTGATACACCATAATCATATTCTCCCTAATTCTGCGCATTTCCAGAGAGTGCAGATTCAGTGCCCTCAGTCGGTGGCCTGGTGGCTAGAGCTCTCGCTTCACACACGGAGGGCCCTGGGTTCGATTCCCGGCTGGTGGAAACATTTCGACGTGTTTCCTTACACCTGTTGTCATGTTCACCCAGCAGCAAATAGGTACCTGGGGTGTTAGTCGACTGGTGTGGGTCGCATCCTGGGGGACAAGATTAAGGACCCCAATGGAAATAAGACAGACAGTCCTCGATGACGCACTGACTTTCTTGGGTTATCCTGGGTGGCTAACCCTCCGGGGTTAAAAATCCGAAGAAATCTTATCATATTATCTTAACTTTGTTCTCCTGCCCAGAGTTCTCGCTTCATAGACGCTCTTTGGTGGTGTGTTCTACTAATCTACAACTCTATTTTCAAACTAGTGCTTTCCTATAGCCTTTCTATTTTTTGTTTTCAACTTGAATCCATTGTTGTGAGTCCTGTCTTGATTAGACAGTTTCAGTACGTTATTTATACCACCTTTATTCCAGTTTTTCATTTGTACACTTCAATCGTATCATCTCTAATTCCGTGTCTTTCCAGGAACGCAAATTCAGTGCCTTTAAACTGTCTTCATAGTAAAGATTTTTTAATTCATGGGATCAACTTTATCCTTCTCTGTATATACTATATAGTATTTTCCAGTGCATTCAACTCCATTCTGTAATACAGAAACCAGAACAGAGCAGCATAATCTACATGAGGCCTTACCAGTTAAAATATAATCTCATGACTTCTTATTATTTATACTTCTTGAAATGAAGTCAAATTCTATTAGCATTATTGCAAACTTGCCTTGTCTTTATATGTCTACTAACCAGGGCGCCTAAGTCTTAATTTCCTATTCAATTTGATTAAGTTCTATTATTTAGTTTATAAGTGCCATAGTTATTTTTTCCACAGGATTAGACTTTCATTTGCCACTTCTCCAATCAAATCAACGTATCCAGATCATCCTGTATCTCTCAGGTGTCCTCGCAATAGATTGGCAGTATATTTTAGTATTATTGGTAAACTTCCTCGAGTCGCTGTTTATTCCATCGTCGTCATTTATATTGTGACCAAAGGGCAAAAAAACTAACTAACCCCTATAAGCTTTCTGTTGCCTATCGGTCAACCATGTCTCAGTCCAGGAGATCATTTCTTCTATAGTACCATGTACCACTCCTTTCTTCATCAAATCTCCTGCATAGAACTTTTTATCAGAGTCCTTAATGAGGTCCACTTAAACAATATACGTACTATAATGTTTTTTCCTTGTTAAATACCTTAGTGAAAAAAAATTGGGAATTTGTAAGGCAAAAACACTCTTTGTAAAACTGTGCTGAGATTCACTGATCAAATTATATCTTTCAAGATGGCTTTGAATTTTCAATGTAAGTATTTATTTCATCATCTTTCCCCACAACTGAGATTAGGAGTGGCGCATTTGCAAACACTTAGGACATGCATTAGGAAACGTTTCGGTCCTGGAACTAAGTTCAGTCTTATGATTCAGATGTAAAAGAAACACGGTATATAAAGCCATAGCGCAAGTGAGTGAAGAGAGGTCAGGTTAGATGTTACTAGTCAAGTTATACTGAGTGAAGAGAGGTCAGGTTAGATGTTACTAGTCAAGTTATACTGAGTGAAAGCCCGGCCACCTGACGGTCGTGTCATGATACGGGTGGAGCCAAGTGTGGTATAGAATCGTCTTGAGACAATCTATTAAATATATTGTAATTTACTGTATTTTGCTTAATAGTATTGGAAGGTTTTATGGCCTGACATTCTATAGGAGTGTGACAATGGTAACATTTATGAAGGGATTCAGGGAAATCAATTAGCCGGACTTTAGTCCTGGAAGTGGGTAGTAGAGGCCTTGCACTCTTAAGGAAGGGTGAAGGCGAGGATATTGCATTTCAGAGGGAGGGTTATCTGAGCTGTGATGTCCGCCCACATCGTGACACTGCCATCAGGTGACCTGGTTTCCACTCAGCTTGGCCTGACTTGACTACTGCTTACACCTAATCCGACCTCTCCTCATTCACTTGCACCATAGCTTTACATACTGTATTCCTTGTATCCTTCGAATCATAGGAGTGAACATTGTGCAAGCAGTGAAATGCTTCCTAAACAAGATCCCAGGACTGAAACTTTCCTAAACAAGATCCCAGGACTGAAACTTTCCTAAACAAGATCCCAGGACTGAAACTCCTAAACAAGGTTCCAGGACCGAAACGTTTCCTAATAAGTGTTTAAATTGTGCCATTTCCTCACTTGGTCAGTATCATATATGTTTTTTTTTTTACCAACTGAAGCTTTAAAAGTAATTTGTTAAGAGACAGGATCATAGGTAAAGTTCCTCCATACTCTCCTTTAGAACCCCTGAAAATAGTTTGTCAGGGTCTGGTGAATTGTTTGGTTTCGAACTATCTAGTTGTCTGAGGACCATGTCACTAGTGACTCATCTTGTGTAATATATTTTTACCTTGGCCTTCATAATTATTAATTTCTGGGATTTCTGTATCTTTTTAAGTAAAAACAGAGGAAATTAGTGTTAGAAATATTATACATATTTTTACCACTAACATTTAAGTGGGCCTATATTTTCCCTAATCTAATTGCTATATACCTGAGAAAAACTTTTTTGGGTGGGTTGGGCTTTGATTCCCTGGCTACCTTAATTTCGTATTTTTTTTTTTTTTTTTTTTTTTTTACTCATCAGATGATTTACTATATTGTTTTTCCATGTAAGATCATTGATGTTTGATTTAATTTCTCTGTTAGGAATATATATATATGGTTTGGGCAGCTAGTTCAGTGCTTTTCCAACCATCTTTACCTGTCCAGCCTCCCTCATGTTATTCCCTAGTCAGGTTACCCCGGTCTACCAACTCGGGTGATCTGTTAAGCTCATGTAATCTGCAGCGCGAAAATCGGAGCCCTAAGCTTTGTCATTATCAGGGTACTTCAGTGAGATATTGAAACTAGTATGTGATCGCTTCTTCAAGTTTTTCATTAACCTGAAGATTATTTACCAAAGCTTCCTTTTTTTTTTGTCAGTACCAAGTCAAGCAGGTCATTTCTTCTAGTTGGCTCCATCGCAAACTGTTTAAGAAAGAAGTGAAATTACTCCAATTAATTTTTCATGCCCTTCGAGAAACTGCAGCAACATTTTAATTTTACCTAACATACAAAACAACTCTGGCCCCTTTCCTATTGGAATAATTTATACACCTGTATGTGGCAATATTTGGTTCAGTTTGGTACAATTTTTTCAAACTATAGCAAGTCTCGGTTGCTGCAGTATTATTTGTTTCCTGCATATACATTTAGTCTCAAGTCTTAGTTCATCTATTTCATTTCTTGTACTCCGAATATTTATACAGTAGATATTAAGGAAGTTTTTGCCTTGCTTCTCTCCTGTTACTATTTTTATCAGTAACTATTTTATGAGTTATAACGTTTTCTGAACTTTTTCCTAACGTATCTTGGCAATTCTTGCGACTTCCATCCCTAGTAATGCAACCCCCTTGTGGTTCCTACACACACCCATACCTCTATCTTCTGCCATTTTTAAGTTTTATACAATTCAGCAATGGCTTCATCGACTGAATTGGCTAGTGCTTTTACCCTTGTTCCATAAAGAGTTGCCCCATCTCAAACATATCAACAATATTTGCTAAAGAAATGATCCCATTTGTCAATTAATGGAAGTTCAAGTCCCTTGCAGTACTTGTCTAACCAGCAATTTGCACCACATGTCAAAGAAATCCATTTAATGCTGACTCTCTGCAAGATGCTACGTATAAATGGGATCCTTCTTCCCTTTGACCTAATTATATCCACGGCTGTCTTGTACTTTATATTAATGGTTTACAAAACCGAAAAGTAGAAGAATAAGACACATGTGAAACACCGAGTTTTATTCTCTGTATTGAATGATAGTCACTGGATGGCGAAACATCGCCATAATAAAGATACCCACGTCTTGCACTTATATATCTGTCATGTACTTGGCCAGCAATTTTTCTCTCTTGTATTTCCGAGAACTGAGGCAGATAATGTGGTTATTTCTATTACCTGACATAATGTTATCTAAACTGTCAACTATATCACACACACCAGCTCCCAGGAAACGCATTCTCTGTCTTACCTTTGTATCCCTGTTATAGGATGCTCTGTTCATATATCTAATTTGCAAGTCTCTGACCCATGTTAGTCATTCGTCCTACCAGTCTCATTGTCATCAACTGTACACTCGTCCCGAAGGACAGCAAATAGATTTCTTCAGCCTTCCTTAATGCCATCCCTCTCCCACTTCTAGAAACCACTTTCCATTTGTTATATACAATATGTATTCCTTCATTACTGCCAATCAATTCACATTCAATATTACTCGTATCCAATCGAGATTTTAATTTCCCATTCTCCTTGATAATTAGAACCTCCTACTTTACAATTCTTACCTTTGCGTTTAAAATGCGACATTACTCCTCGAAGCTTATTTAGCAAGCCATTGTTAGCAAAGACCACTCAAGATTTCCCAAGAAAGCGACACAGCTCAAGACAGGTCCTCCCAATTTTCCTTGACCATTGGCCTGAGCCGTTTATCAGATAAAATGTAGCATTTTTTCCCATTTAAGCTCTATAGCCGTAAATGTAAAGCCGTCTTTTGGCCCTAGGCAGGGTGACCCAAAGAGTGCATATACAATATTAAAAAATCTTGGAAGTTTATATAATAGTTGTACTCTTTTGACTTGGTGATTAAGCATCTTTTATTCCCTTTCCCAAATAATTATCTAAAAATGACTAAAACCACGTGAACAAGTTATTTAGTGAAACACCATGTTACTCATATACGGCAGCACTATGACCAAGAGTTTATGGCTTCAATGTAATATATCAACAATTCTCGCATATGACTGATTTATTTAAAGATCCGTATAGTGGACGCAATTAACGGCATGTGTTTGTAGAAATCCCCTCGCCAAGATTTGTCTGAAGCTTTGTTTCATTAATTTATATTTTAGGTAATAAAGTATCCTTGATAGGCAGCCTTAATGGCCCTAATGAAATCGGTAGGCTTTAAGCCTAATAAACTAAATGGGGTTAGTTTCTAAAACACTTACTGCTAAGCCCTATACATAGAGTAAATATCAGATTGCAGATTGGTCCATTAACCCGAAACAAAAAATTATTTTATGAAACGAGTAGGTATCTAATAAAGGAAAGCTTAAAATATGTTATTGGTAAGCGCCACTTAGCTAAGGTGTGTTGCTAGGAAGGATTGGAGACCTATTTTTTTCGTCCTTGTTGCCGAATTGTAAGGGTTTCCCACACTATCCCAATTCTTTAGTGGGAACGTGTCAGCAATTTCTAAATTACGGATTGAGGCCGATATACACCAATTGGCCTTCGAGAACGCCTGATTACATTGCACAATTCAGACCAATGTTCACACATTAAATTCATTATGGCGTCTCTTATCTGCGACGTCACTACCCCAGCTGTTCTGCCTCCCCCTTCATTTAAAAATTCTCGAAAGGTCCAGATAGCATCACATTTTAATACGCAATTATTATATTACTCATATATATGTTCTACCTTTAGGAAAATTATGTAAAAAATTTCCACACTGTGGCCGGGCGGAGTTCGTTGCTAAACGACTTAATTAACTGAAATTATTTTTGTACTCCACCTTGCCTTACAATTTTTACACACATTTGAAATTAAAATGATCAGAGAATGGGCTTTGGTATAAAGATAGGATACATTACACATTCACACAATTCATTTTGTAACCTACCTCTATACCTAATTACATCATCATCTAAATATAGCCCTAATTTATCTATTATTGAACCTTTTACAAATGTTCCTTTCAACAACAATTTAATTTAATCTCACTATCCATTTATTAACACAATTATTAGATTATAACCTGGAGTTTACCTGGAGAGAGTTCCAGGGGTCAACGCCCCTGCGGCCCGGTCTGTGACCAGGCCTCATGTTGGATCAGAGCCTGATCCAACATTTGCTGTTCCATTTAGTTAATAATCAGAGCGAGGAAGCTTACCATATATGTATTACATGACCTGCTGTTTTTAGAAGAGTGACACCACATTTTCTTACCATACCCTTTACAAATGAAGCATAATAATCATCTCCTGTTAGGCCTATTGGCCCTACCGAGTCATTATTTACACAAGGGTGCCAATTCTACACCATTTTGTGAAAGCCTGTCAATAGCTTCACTAAGCCCTATTGTAGAGATTTTTTGTGGGAGTCTACTGTAACAGCATTGATACATTTTATCTCATTGAAGAGGCCGACCTTTACATACACAGTATCGTACAACTGGGCCATTTTATCTGACAGAAAAGCAGATAATTTTAAATTTGTAGTATGCCCCATATGTACATTCATAACATTAAGGCAACTACGTTTTATGAATGTGCGTTGAGATCCCTGGTCCAATAATGCAGTTACATTTTTTTTATTTATACGTTTTATCCCGAATTTTTACATTCACGACAGGTTAGGCTACTTCAGCTATGCCATCATCATCATTAACATTAGCTACAATTTTTACATTTGTAACTGTTGTTTCAGTGTTAACATCATTATCTTTATTATTAAGTTCTTCTAATTTTACCACCTTAACATCCCATGAATCATAAGCATTACAATTCTTTTGGTTCTTGCCACTTGATATGTGCCTTTGCAACCTTTTTTTATGGGATGAGTTATGAAGATTATTAACATTAGGATATTTTTTTACATTTGTGAGACCTGACAGATACATCCGAATCATCATGTGTTACATTCTTAGTCTTGCAGTTCAATTTATTCTGTAAGACAGCACTTAATATCCAGTCTGATTCACCCAAATCAAACCTATTACTCAAGGACTTAAGAGTGCTTTCTAATTTGACCCTAAATTGTTGCAAATTATGGTAATTGTGTTCTGGAGTTCTTAAATTAATCACAATATTTACTAGGTCTAACGTGCTTTGCTCCCTATTACCATAGGTCACCTCTAACAAGTCAACTGCCTCCAGGTAACTAGAGTCTATATTTTGGAACCCTTGAATCAGGGCATAAGCATCGCTTCTGACCTGCCTTTTGAGATAAAATAATTTTGTGACATTTGCTAGGTCATTCCTCACATGTACAGCAGCCTTAATTAAATACTGACCAGAATTCCTCCCAGTTGTCTCCTGGACTGAATGTTGGTAGACTTAACTCTGGTAGTTTGGGCAAAGACCTGGCATTTACTTGATTGCTCAACTGCAGCATTTACTCATTTTAATTTATTTAATACCTCAATTTTACATAATAGTATTTTCTCTTCCGGTTCATAATACTGATTAATTAATAATTCCCTTTCATTATCATCTGCACAATTCACCAGCAAATCTCTTTCATACTCTGTGTAATATAATTTATGACATACCTATTCTCTAATGATTCCAAATGTATTTCTAAATTAACCTTATTCACAGTTTCTTCTGCCACCAATTCCAGGCATTTATTATAATCTCTGGTCACATGACCTTTTTTGTATTTAATGATACCTTTATAGCTTTGATTGCCTTCATCCATGGTTCCTTTATGTATTAGACTCAGTTAATGAACACTGGTTATACAAATTATACAATGAGATACTGGTATAATTATTACAAATATTTCCTGACTTGGCAGATTAATTATTATTATTATTATTATTATTATTATTATTATTATCAGAAAGAATGCAATTATCATTCCTAGCCCTAATTGAGCTAAGAAGATTAACAGTTATAGAAATTACAATCCTAGCCTCACTGGGCTTAGCAATTAATTTATATAATAATTACACAAATCCACTAATATTACAAATGTATAAGAAATACATTTCCAGCCCCACTGGGCATGCAAATCCAATTAATTGTGGCACCTTAATCCATAACGCAAACACCATTAATTAAGTAATGTCAATTATATGTGAACCCAACAATCTATTTCTTTCAATCAAGTTACCATTAATTTTTAAAGGAATTAAATTTTCTCTGATTACATCCCGGTCGACAGGACCAACAACTTATATTTTTTTGTGGGAAATTATGGGGACGAGGTTCACAGGTACATTACTGAAATTACAGATTGAGGCCGATATACATCAATTGACCGAGAACGCCTGATTACATTGCACAATTCAGACCAGTGTTCACACATTAAATTCATTATGGCGTCTCTTCTCTGCGGCGTCACTTCCCGGCTGTTCTGCCTCCCCCTTCACTTAAAATTTCTCGAGGGGTCCAGATTTCATCACATTTTAATACGCAATTATTATATTATTCATTTATATGTTCTACATTTAAGAAAATTATGTAAAAAAAAATCCACAAATATGTTGCAAGGCAATAACAGTTTCTTAGTTATTGATCTGGTACATGCATACATAGTTACAAAGACACTTAGGCACATACATGCGTTTTATCCTCTACCATTCTTAGTATTAACAATAATTGATACAAATAAATATTTTAGATCAAGGTTATTAACAATACAAGAAATCACCTTCTTCTTCCGTTTCTGTTGTTTCATTCGTTAGGTACTAGTATTTAGCTCCATTCTTAAAATGGCTTATACTAACGCTGGCCTTCACACGATCAGGCAATTATTCCGATCTTCTGTTGCTGTGTGGTATGTGTTTAAGGTCTGGTCACCTGTGGGTACAACAAACTTGTGTTCACTTCCTCTAGTACCATACTGGTTTTGCTTTCTAACTCGACAAAATTTGTAGGAAGAGCTGGACACATGTTGTTAGTAATTTTGTTTACATGGTTGAATTTCATTTGATTTATTCTGTCCCATGATTATACATTCACGGTATCTTTGTTAATTTGCATAACAAATAAGCTCAACAAAAGATGTCGCTAAGCTTTTTATATTTGGTAATATGTCATTTTTTTAAAATTCCATAATTACATATTGCAATCAACGTAATTCCCTGGTAAGATTGTAAGTTTAGAGGACATAGACTAATTGAATAATTTACCTAATGCTGTAAAATAAAATGTTAACACATAATACAAAATTTACATGAAAATAACTAGTTAACAGTAAAAAAAAAAGATATTTCATGATCAATAAACATATACATATTGAAGAATAATGTACGTTGATAAACAACCAGTCGAGTAAATAAACATTTTAATTACAGTATTTATTTCTTAATGTATGAGCTAGCAGTGATTTTTATATTAAAATATTTAAAGCAGTTCACATGGATAAGTAAAACTGTGCTATGTTTCCAGTCTGGCTACGTAGGCCTAGCAGTTTGAAGTACATCAGGTAGCAAAACATGACACGCTATCTCCTACCAAGTACTTCAGTCTCAGTGTAGTGGTGGACGTCTCACTTCGTGGGTCCTGCGACACGGTTATCTATTGATGGTTGAGAACGTGTAAGACATCGTTGATGAGATTCTCAAGCACGAAGACACTAACTTGGTGATACACCGACACTCTACTATTACAGCGTCAAATCTCCGGTAGTATCATTATAACAGCTTAACCATCTAACAGGTCCTTTTTATGGTCCATACAAACAACTCATCTACTACATGCCTACCAGATTTGACTCAAGTGAAGATTGAAGCTTTTACAAGTAGTCCTCTGGTGGAGGACTGTATGAGGAAAAACGAAGAAAAGAAAACCACAATAATTTCAATGAAGATGCAACATCGACGACTCATTCTGGGAGGTCGCCATCTTGCTGCGCACAGCTAAGGAATCGTATTTTGAGGAGAAACTTGGTCTGCGATGTGACACCGGGCGCATTCTGAAGGCCTCGGTGGTGAAGTATATGCAGAGGTTTAAAATATACAAGAATACAGCAGGAGAGTGGAAGAAGAACATCGCGTTCTTGGACATGTGAACCAGACTGCTAATGAGAATTGAGGCATTGGAGGCGAAGCTACGAAACCTTAATGATCTAAAGATAAAAAAAAAGAATTCTTTACCTAGAATAGTCACAACTGATTCACAGATTGGAAATGAAAATGTACCAGGACGGGATGGAACGTCGTCTAGGTTTTCATTTTCAATTTATGAGTTAGTTGTAAATTGGTATAATGTTGGGAGAAATCAGCTACCACAAGAGTTTGTGCCATAGTTTTCGGGCCAGATATTTTTAGTAAATGATAAATTGTATGTCATTATGCCAGTGCCGTCATCAACACTTCTCTTCAGTATATTGCATATAAGTTTATAATAATAAAACCTGTGAGAGTGGGAAAGTTTTTTTTTTTTTTTTTTTTTTTTATATTTTATTAAAAACACATATATACATAACAATCCAATAAATGCCCAAAAATAAATCAGGCTCATATAAACAAAAACAAGCAAACAGAACATGAATAAACACATCAGTCTATATATCCTATAATAAGAACCCGTGCCAAAAGCACAAACAAAAATGTCCATCCTACTACCCAATCCTAGCTAAGTTTTTCTATACAATAACATAACACACTGTCAATGAAACTGAACATACATTGTCTCAAAAACACCACAAAATTTAACCGCTGGTTACATATTTTACTTCTTCCCTACCACAAAAACGCAGTACATAGGCATGAAATAAAATAAAACCTAAACTTTCTGCCTATAAAACAGGTGTTGCACAATAACACACAAAAACAACTGACCCCGAAACTAGGGTCACACCACAACATCATCTTAAATAAGAAATACATTAACATCAAGCC
>WNWK01018179.1:35000-40615 GCA_009830355.1 Cherax destructor | reverse complement strand
CTGGAATCAAGGTCAGAAAAAGAGAAAAAGGTCAGATATGTAAAAAAGGGCTGGTGGGAAACCCCCGGTACCTGAAGCAGGTGACGAACTGGCACCAGAAAAGAGGTACAGGGTATTAGAGATGTCCGAAGAGTTGTCCATTAACAAGGCAGGGTCAGTCTGGGTGCGGTACCCGGGAAAGGGGGCCCGGGGGTAGTGGGTTCATGGATTGGGTCAGCCATGGTTAGGTTATTTTATTTTTATTTTTAAGAAAAAAAAAGAAAGAAGAAAATAGAAAAAAATAAAAAAAGGGGGAACGTGGAGGAATAGCTCCTGGGAAATAAAAGGGGCGTAAATCCTCCCCCCCCCAAGGGGACCTCAACACCCCAAGTAGTGCAGATGCTGCATGGAACCCGTCCCCATACCACCCTTCATGCCAGTAAACCAGCAATCCGGGATAGCAACCTCACATCCCCGAGCCACCTTGGCGTCACCCGAATCTCCACCCCCCAAGAAATAAAAAATATTCACAGATGAGAAAACACCAAAACACATAGCATTTAGGTTTGCTGCCTTCTACCCCCTGATGCAAGTGAAGACGACCTATACTTAAATGAACTCCCAAAGACTGCTAAACGGAAAATTAAGTTCCTACTATACCACTAGAAGACGGTGAAACTAGAGGGCATTTACTGACATGCTGGGGATGCTAAAAACATCTCAGAGGCAAGTACAGACCGCAATATTCCCAAATCCAGAGTCTACATTGACGTCATGAACAAAGCCACGTTAAAAAAACTAACAGACGGCTCCCCCCAATAAATCACCTCCAGTAACAGCCACGACGTAATCAAACACCCCCACCATCTAACTGCAAGCCGCCTGTCCCAGTACCTGTCAACCCACGCCCCGCCGCCAGCCTTGTCACCAGCTAGTACTTCTGTGCAGTGATGCGGGCCCGCCTCTCCCCACCTTCTACATCGCCTGCAAATTCCTGATCTCCAGTTCCTGATCTCCCCTTGTCCCCCATAGCTCCGCAGCTGGGAAAAACCCTGGCTCTTTCACGACTCCCAGACCTTCCTCTCACCATTCTCTTCAGCTGTCCACACTTCCTCCTCGACCCACCTGTGGGTCTTACCTGGAAATTTATTCGTTGATTCGCGGACAAAAAGGGCGGCCGGATATCCGCCACAAAGCATACCGCCTTCGGCCACCACCCCCGGAATCCGAAAGGTGGCCTCCAGAGTTACACTACCCAAGGCCACTCCCCAGGAGACCGGAGAGGGATCGGGACATCCCCAGGCGATCCAGATTCCACGGCAAACTACACCACCACCAAGGACCTCAACGGAATGGAATGGACCACGATACCATTCCCACTACCTAGGAACTAGAATGCCTGATGAGAGAAGCTCCCAGGGTAAAACTGGGAAGGAACTAAGGGAGGGATAAGGAGGAAGAGGAGGAAAGGGAAAAAAGGGAGGATGGAGGATATGGGATAGGGGAGGGGGATTGGGGGGTAATTAGGTTCGGTCTGAGGAAGAAGACCAAAAGGTCTAATTCCTCAGACCAAGAGCCTCTTCACCACGCCAAGGAGCCCCCCTTGAAGAGGACAGATATATAGGAGAGAGTAGTTTTGTGTGGGAAGACTCCCAGTTATGAGTCAGTGTGCCACTGTTGTGCTCAAATAACAAAAAAATGTACAAGTTATATACGTAACTTATATTTTCTCTGATTAAATTTTAATAAAAAATAGCATTTCGTTTTTAGTTTTTATTTAAATGAACGTTGTAACACAACTTAAATGTTCTTTGCCTTTTTATTATAATATATACAAAATTTAATGCTTACGTCTCTTGGCCACACACTGATATTAGTTTCATGCACTTTAAGGAGTTTGAGATTATTTCTGTATATTTTCTTAACATGGTATTATATTAATGAAGCACTGAATCCGGGTGGATTATTTAGCACAAGGAGTAGTGAAGGTCTGAACCTCCGTTAACAACAACAGTTTGGTGTCTGACTTAGATGTATTTTACAAGCAAAGTCTCCATCACTGGTCCTAGTCCACTGTTCAGAACTGAGAATTTGTCAGATTCCTAAGTTGGTTACCTGATGATAGTTCCGGCTCTGATTCAGCTGGAAGAAGGTGCCAAACCAACTGTGGGATTAATAGCGGTCAAGGGATAGAGTAGTAATTAGCCAGATGTGAGATCTGTGTGTGAAAGTGTACGAAACGACAATAGCTTGCGACAGTAGCTTGATACGCGATAAGGGACGTGATCTTCTGATGTCTGAGAAGACAGAATATAGATGTTCCTTCTGCTCATAACTGCACGAGTTTTAGTGTGGTGTCTCTCTTGGTGTGTTGGTACAGTGATGTCTGTTGTTACTGTTGGTTGCGTGTTGTGTCGGTACAGTGATGTGTTGTCACCGTTGGTTGCTTGTTGTGTTGGTACAGTGATGTCTGTTGTTACTGTTGGTTGCGTGTTGTGTTGGTACAGTGATGTGTGTTGTCACTGTTGGTTGCTTGTTGTGTTGGTACAATGATGTGTGTTGTTACTGTTGGTTGCGTGTTGTGTTGGTACAGTGATGTGTGTTGTCACTGTTGGTTGCTTGTTGTGTTGGTACAGTGATGTGTGTTGTCAATGTTGGTTGCTTGTTGTGTTGGTACAATGATGTGTGTTGTCACTGTTGGTTGCTTGTTGTGTTGGTACAGTGATGTGTGTTGTCACTGTTGGTTGCTTGTTGTGTTGGTACAGTGATGTGTGTTGTTACTGTTGGTTGCTTGTTGTGTTGGTACAGTGATGTGTGTTGTCACTGTTGGTTGCTTGTTGTGTTGGTACAGGATGTGTGTTGTACTGTTGGTTGCTTGTTGTGTTGGTACATGATGTGTGTTGTCACTGTTGGTTGCTTGTTGTGTTGGTACAATGATGTGTGTTGTCACTGTTGGTTGCTTGTTGTGTTGGTATATTGATGTGTGTTGTCACTGTTGGTTGCTTGTTGTGTTGGTACAATGATGTGTGTTGTCACTGTTGGTTGCTTGTTGTGTTGGTACAATGATGTGTGTTGTCACTGTTGGTTGCTTGTTGTGTTGGTACAGTGATGTGTGTTGTCACTGTTGGGGTCTTGTTGTGTTGGTACAGTGATGTGTGTTGTCACTGTTGGTTGCTTGTTGTGTTGGTACAGTGATGTGTTGTCACTGTTGGTTGCTTGTTGTGTTGGTACAGTGATGTGTTTTTCACTGTTGGTTGCTTGTTGTGTTGGTACAGTGATGTGTTGTCACTGTTGGTTGCTTGTTGTGTTGGTACAGTGATGTGTTGTCACTGTTGGTTGCTTGTTGTGTTGGTACAGTGATGTGTTGTCACTGTTGGTTGCTTGTTGTGTTGGTACAGTGATGTGTTGTCACTGTTGGTTGCTTGTTGTGTTGGTACAGTGATGTTTTGTTGTCGACTGTTGGTCTGTCTTGTTGTGTTGGTACAGTGATGTGTTGTCACTGTTGGTTGCTTGTTGTGTTGGTACAGTGATGTGTTGTCACTGTTGGTTGCTTGTTGTGTTGGTACAGTGATGTGTTGTCACTGTTGGTTGCTTGTTGTGTTGGTACAGTGATGTGTTGTCACTGTTGGTTGCTTGTTAGAGTCGTTATCTCCGCTTGCTTGTGCTGACAGATTGGTTATGCACTTATTAAACGGCAATGGAGAAGCTGGTGTTCCTGCATCTGTCGCTGTTGGCCCGTTTTCTGTTGTCCCTGTCCACCTCTGTCTCACTCATCTCCAAGGTGTCGCAGCTGTGTGCGGGCGTGGAGTGCCCGTGGGCGTGGCAGCGACCCATGCCTCCCGTCGTCATCACGCCCACGCCTGCCCCCACCACTCCCTTGTTGCTGCTGTTCATCATTCCTTTGTTGAGCTCGCCTAGGCCAGTGTAGCTCCCACTCCCGCTGGACCTGTGCAAGGGACCACTATTATTACCCATGAATTCGTAATAACACAATTGCCAACCATGGAACGGGTGGGGTTTGAACCTATTGCTCACTTGCCATGCGTTCAAACCCCACCCGTTCCGTGGTTTGTTTAAGATTATTATTATTATTATTATTATTATTATTACCTTTCAAGAGGACGGATTTTCTTTATTCTAGTAGAAGGCTCTTCATCCAAGGAATTAGAACTTCCAACCTTTATTTTTGATCATATATGATTACTTTCCCTCTCAGAGGATCTATGTGATATTTATAAAGTTAACTGCCCAAAGATCCTTTATATATGTTTGATCGGGAAGGAGGTACTTTTTTCAACCTCTCATGAGTGACGAATGGATATTTATAAAGTAAGGATAGAATGAGAGAGAAAGATGCGAGAGAGAGATGATGATAAACGAGAGAGAGAGAGAGAGAGAGAGAGAGAGAGAGAGAGAAGAGAGAGAGAGGAGAGAGAGAGAGAGAGAGGAGAGAGAGAGAGAGAGAGAGAGAGAGAGAGAGAGAGAGAGAGAGAGAGAGAGAAACGAGACGGGAAGAGAATCACTGTACTTATTACGATTATTATTATCAAATAAAGCGCTAAACCAACAAGGGTCATGCAGCGCTGCGGGACAAAAAATAGTGCCGGGCTATAAACAGCAGGTGGAGAGGGATCAGAGGTGAAGGGAGGAAAGGGCTGGAAGGGACGCTAGGGATTGTGTGTCAAAGTTCGTATATTAAAACAGTTGCTGACAAAAAGACAAAAAGCGATCGTAAGTCAAAGACAGGACCGTCTGCAAGAAGGGAGGATAAGGTAAGAGTGGTAGGACGGCGGCGTTGGTGGAGGTAAATCCTGCGAGCTCGCTGGTAAACCGGACAGTCCACAAGACAGTGAAGACCCGAAATAGGGACCCACAAACCTCTCAGAGAGGATCAGGTTGTCGTTCCATGAGTTACCCATGGGTAAGGCGAGTATGGCCGATGCGGAGACGGAAGAGCGCAGTCTCCCGAGTATGGCAAAAGTGGTAAGCAGATGGACACAAAACTAAAAGCGGTTTAATAGAGTGCAATTTGTTATGGTGCATGTTTGACCACCATTGTTGCCAACGGCCATGAAGACAGGCAGAGATGACTGTAAAATAATCCCTGAACGGAATACCTCTATAGAAAACTGGAAGATCACGTACCACTGACCGCGCACCAGCATGCGCCTGTTCATTGTCCTGCACATCAACGTGTCCAGGGACCAAACAGAAACGACGTCTTTGTTTTTGCTAGCCACTCGGCGCAACCAAAGTTGAATACGAAGGACCAATGGATGAGGGGAATCAAATTGTTTATTGTCTTGTAAAGCACTGAGGGAATCTGAAATGATCACAAACGCCGAAGGAGATATATATGTAATACAGAGAAGCACTATGAGAATGGCATACAACTCGGCGGTAAAAATACTAGCTGAGTCTAACAAATGACCCCGGACAACATCGTCAGGGAACACCGCCACGAACCCAACACCGTCAGAAGATTTAGAACCATCTCTATAAACAGCAACGGTATGAGCATGCGACAGGAAGTGATCAAGAAAAAGAGAGCGAGAAGCAGCTGTAGGTAGGAGAGCTTTGGCGATGGCAATAGGGGAGAACAGACATGAACCGTCGGAACCTTCCTAAAGAGAAGG
>WNWK01018179.1:0-32500 GCA_009830355.1 Cherax destructor | reverse complement strand
TCTGTCCACCTTGTCTATTCCTCTCACTATCTTGTATGTCGTTATCACATCCTCCCTATCTCTCCTGTCCTCCAGTGTCTTCAGGTCAATTTCTCTTAACCTCTCCTCGTAGGACATACCCCTTAGTTCTGGGACCAGTCTAGTTGCAAACCTTTGCACTTTCTCTAGTTTCCTTATGTCCTTGGCTAGGTGTGGGTTCCAAACTGGTGCTACATATTCCAATATGGGCCTAACGTAAACCGTGTACAGGGTCCTGAACGATTCCTTATTAAGATATCGGAATGTTGTTCTTAGGTTTGCTAGGCGCCCATATGCTGCAGCAGTTATTTGGTTGATGTGCAATCAGGAGATGTGCCCAGTGCTATACTCACTCCAAGATCCTTTTCCTTGAGTGAGGTTTGTAGTCTCTGACCTATAGACTGTACTCCGTCTGTGGTCTTCTATGCCTTTCCCCAATCTTCATGACTTTGCACTTAGTGGGGCTGAACTCCAGGAGCCAGTTGCTGGACCAGGCTTGCAGCCAGTCTAGATCCCTTTGTAGTTCTGCTTGGTCCTCGTCCGATTGAATTCTTCGCATCATAAGAACATAAGAAAGAAGGAACACTGCAGCAGGACTACTGGCCCATGCGAGGCAGGTCCAAGTCTCCAACAGGCTTAAGCCAATGCCCCGACCCAGCCAGGTGAGGTTACATTCACTTAAGGAGCACTGCATCTGACCTAGTAGCACAAGCTAGTCAGGACCAACTCGCACCCAACCGCACCCACTCATATAATTATCTAGCCGACCACCTGGAGCTACCGTCTCCAGGAAGTCAGGTCACTACCACTTAAGAAATTAGTACAACAACTGACCTGGTAGTACAAGCTAGTCAGGTCCAAACTCACACCCACCCACACCCACTCATGTATTTATCTAACATATTTTTAAAACTACACAACGTCTTAGGATCTATGACGGTACTCGGGAGTTTGTTCCACTGATCCACAACTCTATTACCAAACCAGTGCTTTCCTATATCCTTCCTGAATCTGAACTTTTCCAACTTGAAACCATTGCTGGATATTTTCAGCACACTATTTACATCCCCTTTATTTATTCCTGTTTTCCATTTATACACATCAATCATAACCCATCTAATTATATGCCTTTCTAGATTATTATTATAATCAAAAGAAGTGCTAAACCACAGCACGGTGTGGCAGGACAGGATGCAGGGAGAATGGATTGTAAGCAGGAGATGGATGATTAGTAGGGTATAGAGTACAGCAGGATAGTGCAGGGATAGAGGGTAGCAAGAGATCGAGGTAGAAGGGACTGAGGGAGGTGCTAGAGGTATAATTTTCAGAGTTTGTGTAGTAAGTCAGTTTCTGTCAAAAAGTCAACGAGAGAGTCAGGATTAAAGGAGGGTCCATCAGCAAGAAGGGAAGGTAAAGAAAGGGCCGCAGAGCGAAGACGCCGTTGGAGGTAAATTCTGCGTGCTCGTTGATAAACTGGACAGTCCAACAGAATATGTCGAACAGACACTGGAACCTGACAATGCTCACAGAGAGGGGCAGGGAGCCACTCCATGAGATACCCATGCGTAAGACGAGTGTGACCAATGCGAAGACGGGAGAGTGTGGTCTCCCAACCTCGACATTGGTGACAAGAAGGCGGCCAGAAACCTATACTCGGTTTAATAGAATGAAGTTTGTTATTTAGCAGGTCAGACCAGCGTTGTTGCCAACGGGTGCGAAGGTGGGTAGCAATGACCGCAAAATAGTCAGTGAAAGGAACACCTCTATATGAAACTGGAAGGTCATGTACTGCTGACCACGCAGCAGTGTCTGCCTGTTCATTGCCCTGTACGTCAACATGACCAGGAACCCAACAAAAAACTATCTTTATGCTTGCTAAAGATACGGCATAACCAAAGGTGGATACGAAGAACTAGGGGGTGAGGTGTATCAATTTTACGGATAGCCTGTAAAGCACTAAGGGAGTCTGAAACGACCACAAATGGTGACACAGGCATAGATGCATTACGGATAAGTGCCACAAGAATGGCATACAATTCAGCCATAAATATGCTAGCCGAGGGTAATAGATGCCCTCGTACAACGCTGTCCGGAAACACTGCTGCGAATCCGACGCCGTCAGATGACTTTGAACCATCGTTCTATTTTGCGATAGCATGGGAATGAGAATGGAAGTCGTCTAGAAAGAAAGAGCGAGAAGCCGCCGTAGACTGTTGGGCTTTCACGCAAGGTAGAGGAATAGAACAGACACGGACAGCAGGAACTTCCCAAGGGGGCAGGGGAAAGGGAGATGTCACATGAACATATAGAGGTGGGAGCTGAAGGGAAGCCAGGAGTGAATGTAGACAAAGAGAAAAGGGACGAATTATTATTATTATAATCAAATAGAAGCGCTAAACAACAGGGGCTATACAGCGCTGCAGGTTATTGTAGGATGCAGGGAGAGTGGGTTGTAAGAGGGAGATGGATGATTAGTAGGGTATGGAGTGCAGCATGATGGTGGATAGTGCAGGGATAGAGGGTAGCAAGAGATCGAGGTAGAAGGGACTGAGGGAGGTGCTAGAGGTATAATCTTCAGAGTTTGTGTAGTAAGTCAGTTTCTGTCAAAAAGTCAACAGGAGCCCCTCTTGAAGAGGCAAGCACATCAAGAAATTAGAGAAAGTGCAAAGGTTTGCAACAAGACTAGTTCCAGAGCTAAGGGAAATGTCCTACGAAGAAATGTTAAGGGAAATCGGCTTGATGACACTGGAGAACAGGAGGGTTAGGGGAGACATGACAACGACATACAAAATACTGCGAGGAATTGACAAAGTGGACAGAGACAAGATGTTCCAGAGATGGAATACAGAAATAAGGGGTCACAATTGGAAGTTGAAGACTCAGATGAGTCAAAGAGATGTTAGGAAGTATTTCTCGAGTCATAGAGTTGTTAGGAAGTGGAATAGTCTGGTAAGTGACGTAGTGGAGGCAGGAACCATACATAGTTTTAAGACGAGGTATGATAAAGGTCATGGAGCAAGGAGAGAGAGGACCTATGTATCGACCCTTGCAACCACAAATAGGTGCGTGCAAATAGGTCAGTACACACACACAAATTGCAACAACGCGTTTGACAACACGACAGCAAATGCCCATCTTTCTTTTAACAGAATAACCGACCGTATTGTAACTTGCCACGCTACTTCACAAAGGAGTGTCCTACGTAGCGTGATCTGTGATCTACGCTGCTACCATATTTAACCCAGAACTCTCGCAATAATTTGAGTACGGAAACTTTTCGATAGCACGTCCTATACTGATATCTAAAGTGGTTCTGAGATATCATTCTTCAAATATTGTATTCTATGCCTCATACCTGACGTGGATTGTGAAAGTGGTGTGCAGGTGTAGGAGCGAGCCTATCACAGGATGGGGTAGGAACTTATTCACCACCTTCCTACCTCAGGAAGAAAACAGAAAATCATCACAGATGCTCAAAGCAGGGAAGGAGCGAGATGTGCACCCTCCACGATGTCTGAGGGAGGGGAGGGAGTGTGGTGGGTGTTAGACTTACTGTGGTGGTGGTTGCGGTCGGGGAGGGGTGTGGTGGGTGTAAGACTTACTGTGGTGGTGGTTGCGGTCAGAGAGGGGTGTGTGGTGGGTATCATCAAGGTGGGCAGAACTCTCAGTACGGGAGGAAGCAGCGTGGTCAGAGTCAGTGTCACTGTTCAGACTGTCCTCGTAATCTTCACTCTCTCCACCGTAATTAAGTCCACATCTCTTCACCCTGGCGTAGTCGTCACTGTCTCCTCGTCTTCCTCCTCCTATTTCTCCTCCTCTTCCTCCTATTTCTCTTCTTCCCCCTCTTCCTCCTCCTCTTCCTCCTTCCCCTCCTACTCTTCTTATTCCTCCCCCATCACCTCCTCCTCCTCTTTCTCTTCCTCCTCTTCCTTCTACTCCTGCTGCTGCTCGTCCTCCTACTAATTCTCTTCCTCCTCTTCCTCTTGCTGCACTACTTCCTCCTCCTACACCCCCTCCTGACGCTCCTTTTCCTCCACTTCCGCTGCCTTTCCTTCTACCCCTCCTCTGCCACTTCTTCCATCTCTGCTGTTACCATTGTTTCCGCTGCCAGTCTGCAAAGAAGAAATGAATGAGTTTTTATATGAGAGAGAAATGGATAATTAATGAGACATGTAGAAACGTGCATAACGCTATCTCTTCTGGTTCAACTATTACTTTTTCTACTACTACCACTAGTACTACTATTACTATTAGTTAGAGACCTAGGGGCAAAACCCGATTACTCGGCCTGCTATCTAAGGGATACTGCTCTCATAACCAATACAGCAATAATATAATAAGGTTAATGCCTAGGGTATATAAAATACACACATTAAATTTATAAAGATATATATTTTCTTTTACTAGTTAAATTTTATATAAACAAAAGTACAACCTTTGTACATAAAATATAATAAAAAAAGCATGGTCTTTGTACAATAAGCTAATATTTGTACTACAGGATAATAATATCACATTGTTAAATTTACACGACTATCCTGTCTTACATTAATATCACACGACATATACAACTTCCTAGAGTCACAAGACTTATGTCACAAGACATACAACTTACTGGAGTCACACAACCCTTTAATGTCACTCGATTTCACATACAATTTACAAGAGTCACTGACCCTTCAATGTCACAACATTTGTGTGTTAACCCTCCATCTCTCCGTGTCAAGACACCCTTGTCCCGTTGTAACACTCACTCGCTACCGTGTCACCACCGACACCCTTGCCTGTGTCTCACGACACTCCGTCTCTCTGTGTTCTTAACATGCACTCGCGACTGTGTCAACCACCGACACCCTTGCCTGTGTCCAAACGACACTCCGTCTCTTTCTCCACCGAGACCCTGTTCTTTGTGTTACAATGCCCCTCTCTATTTGTGCCCCAAAGACACTCGCAGTGGGGTCTAACAAGAGCATCATACTCGCAGTGGGGTCTAACAAGAGCATCATACTCGCAGTGGGGTCTAACAAGAGCATCATACTCGCAGTGGGGTCTAACAAGAGCATCATACTCGCAGTGGGGTCTAACAAGAGCATCATAAAATGTTAATATTTCAAGAGTTTTTCTACTGATTTCTTCCTATGAGGCTAAAAATATCGTTCGTTTTGCTGCCGAAAAGCATTGTTTACTATAGTTTTTGGTCATAGATCATGACAATTACTTGATCTTTGTAATCATTTGTGGGAAGAAAACGTTCCTTTGTATATATTAATTTCAGAAAAACTGTGAATGACTGTGATGAAGGTCGTTTGTCTGAGGGATATAATTGTTTGTAGAGGCATTCTGCCGTCAGTGTCACCTGACAACCACCACAGGAATGTATTGAGCTTCAGGGGATCACCTAACACCTGGTTCCCTGAGCTCTTGTATTATCCTCTGATCCGGTTTATTTGATTTTTTTCCCGTGTTTTAATTTGTTAGCTGTTTTAACTTTGTGACTCTTTTCTTTTATAAACTTTACTGAACTTGAAATTTTCATGTCACTCTTACACCTCTAACTCTTAAAACTGTTAATGGCATCGAAAATAAATGTACTTCTCTGTCGTGATTCAAAACAAATTAAAATAGAAGAGCATTTTTTTATATAGATTTAATAAAAAAATGAGTGAAATTGATCCAAGCACTTATGGGATTATGTTGGCACGCAGTTGAAGGCCATGGCACCTTGATGGCAACAGCGGTTACAGTGGGTGTTGCCATATGACATCATTTTCTTCTTTTATTCATTTTTTGACTTTCCTTTTTATGTATTTGGTTTGGTTTCATTTATAAACAGTAGAACATCCTTATTATATGGACACTGTTATTATTTTTTATTTCTCGGCTTTTGTAACAAAAAAATCCACAAAACCATTTAGTTTATATCCACACTCGGAACTCAGACCGATCTCTATCTGCTTCAGTTTTTGAGTGTTTCTAATAATATACAATCAACTGTAGTTGCTATCAGAATTCTTGCAGTGAGTTGAGTCCCTCGGAAAAGAAATAAGGTACAGTTTTGTCCCACTGATGGCCTGGTGGCTAAAGCTCTTGCTTCACACGGCGAGGGTCTGGGTTCGATTCCCAGCCAGGGTAGAAACATTGGGCGTGTTTCTTTACACCTGTTTTCTATGTTCACTAATCAGTAAAATGGGTACTTGGGTGTTAGTCGACTGGTGTGGGTCACATCCTGGGACACTGACCTAATTTGCCCGAAATGCTCAGCATAACAAGGGCTTTCTATATAGTAGTATGTCATTGATGTCAGCTAGGACTGTATACCTTGTACATGTACTTGTAGTAAATAAAGGTATTACATGAGTCACAAATGTATCTTTGTACTGTGGACGTCTTGCGGTGGTGTGAGCACACATGGCATCTCTTCTTAGCCTTTAGCTTCTTTTCAGTATGAGGAAAGAGTGCTAAGCAGTGATTGTGGTTACTGTTTCGGAGCAGGTAGAATTAAACCATAGCGATCAGATAGTCTCAAAACTCAGACCGTCGCGTTAGCCACTGGGCCAGCTATGGTATGGTTTGGTTGCAATCGTGTCATTACAATTCATGGGTCAAGGTAGAATTTGTTCGTCACTACCGCGGCAGTGAGGTGCTAGAGTTGTGAATGGGTTTGAGTGGTATAATGGGCAATACCAGTGTCACATTCTTTCATACTCATTTTAAACCCACTAAACTTCACATCATAATTTTAAACTCAATTTTAGCACCCTTAGGTGTTAGCCATAAGCGCTTAATTGAGGTGGGAGTAAGTGCTTTAAGTCTGGAAGCCATAGTTAACGAAGGCCGAGGAGGGTAACTGTTCCCATCATGCTCTGTATGAGGCAGAAATTTTTGTATTCAGCACAGACCCAATATGCAGAAATGATATAGCCTAAATTTCTCGCTCATGGTAATTTGGAGGTACTATGAGTTATGTGTCCAGGTACATCACCGACATTCTACCCTTGAACGTACTAACACATAACTAACACTAAGAGTTTTGGGCCTTCAGTCATCTGTGTGACTGATTTACTTTGCCTTTAGATAATTACTCTACTGCCTTCCTTCAACCCACAGGGTCAAACTGGGTCACCTGACCTACGAGGAAAAGGAAGTACAGCGAGCACTTGTATTAGAGCTTTACTCATCAACTGCACCTTCATCTGGGAAGCAAGCCTAGCGTACACTATGTGAGTCTCATCATTGTTGTGGCACAACTGCTAGCTTACCTTCCTCTCTCTAACTGCTACCCGAGCCTACTCAGCCAGCGGTGAACACGAGACTGAGACAGAATACTGCTGCTTCACCTCATCCGAGTCATTAGGGTTTCTTTAACATTCACAGTTTTTGGTTCAATCCTATCTCTTATTATAATAGGAATATCTTCAGTGTGTGGAACAGGTTTTATTGGTGAAGGAATATTTGGGTATATTATGCGATCTTTAGTCTTCTTGTTGAATCCAGTTACTTTAGTCATACAAAAGTAGCCATACCATTGGTACTCCAAAGGGCACACATTTAAGTTTTCCAACTGACCACATTTGGAGCTTATTGATGCAACTCTTGCAAGCTGTGTGTGGTGTAAATGGTTTGTCCTGGTCTCAAAGTTTGCAGCCAAAATAAGCAAAGTAGCAGCGAGAATCTGAAGGGCTGAATTGCCCGCAGACATAGCAAAATATGGCTGGTGAATTTATGCAGCCTCTAGACATATTTATAATCTGAAAATAAAGAAAAATATATTAGATTTAACATTTAATTCAATATAAGGTAAGCATTTTAATTGGTAATATACCACTTTCTCATTTACTTATGTTATACGAAAAGAGAAAAGTAACGTTTCCGTATAACTTGACAACCTGATGTGATAGAGATGAATAAAAAACACAATGAATCACTATTTTCCATATATATACCGAAAAAAATACCATAGAGTCAATAAAAAAAATCATGCAGACCAGTGTTATGTGTAAAGTTGTCTCATTTAAAGACTCGTGTCCTGAGTCACGATGGTCGATCATCTGCTTTAGTCCAGCTTTACTATTTGCTGTATTACCTCAGACATTCTTACATGTTCTTGGACTACAATATATATTCAGTGTTGCTGGATATCCAGAGAACCAACATACAACATGCTAAGGATTCAAGAATCCAGAATTACGTATTTTGCTTCGCCTTGTTCATTAGTTATCCCTGAAAAGAGACCTTTAATGGTTGACGGAGTTTTTTTTTTCTGTTTATCTTCCAACTTTTCGTTTTTATTTCGTTAATATGAGAAGACTTTAAGGTTTCAACTGCAACTATTAGCTTCAATTTTTTAAACCTGGTCAGCTAAAACTAAGTGAAGGTTCATGGAACAACTGGAGTGTGTTGGTGCCTTCTGCTCAGTTTTACGTGGGCCATTTCCGAAATTTGGGTTCCTCGCAATAAATTTAGAAAGTCTTCTGATCAGCTTCAAAATTCAACACTAGTGTTTCCTACTTAGAAGGTTGTTAATGCAGTTTGTGAGCGACATTGTACCACTTTTGTTCTCGAAATATTATTTTGTCTTAAGTAATTAAAGTAGGTAAATAACAAAAAAGGCACAATACCGTGACTGGAACAATACACACACAACCCGCACATATAAGAGAGCTTACGACGACGTTTCGGCGAAACGTCGTCGTAAGCTCCTCTCTTTTATATGTGCGGGTTGTGTGTGTGAATTAAAGTAGGCCTCGGGGAAGGGGTGCCTTGATATTGATGACTCGATCTAGGGAACTGGGCTTATACTCCGCTTCCTTGGATCTAATATGAATGCCTCCCATTTCGAAGGCGCTGTATGATCCTTACAGGCTTAGCGCTTTCCCCCTGATTAAAATACATAAAACATTTTTGAATTATTTATCTTTTATGGCTGATCCATTTAATAAAACGGAGGAAGTCTTTTTTCTTTAGGCTGTGTATGTGCGAATGTTGTTGGATTCTGTACAATGACTGGCGAATGCATCTTTTGGTTGGCTTGAAACTTTTAGTGCTGAGGTGTTTTTCTCGGAGGAACCTTCGCCTTGAATGACTTTTCTGTTAAGTTTTGATATACCAATTTCATTAGTCCAACTGATTTTCATAAATTAACAAGAGAATGTCTTTTCTGATAAAAAATAAGTCACTTTTTGGGTTATTGTCGGTTAAATCTAGAATATATTTTTTATGAGCACATAACATCTGGTGCCCTCAACTCCAGTGCTAAAAAAATATTTTATGTACCGAAAGTTTAATTGTTTTTTTCTTAAACCTTAAATTAGTTTTGAAAGAGACGTGAGCAAACACTACGACATAAATATGTTCTAGTGTTTGCTAACATGTCTTATTAAACCAGTTTGTCGGTGAATATTACCAAGGATTATAACAAACCTTAAATGCTGGTCTATCTTACCTAGAGAAATGTTTGAACTGATTTTGTCCCCTGTTGGGCCAGTTTGCTTTTTCTGTGAAAAACTGGGAAAATTTAAATACTGATTTTCATGCGATTATTTTTGTTTCATTCCATTCATTATTAAAGAGGGAGGTAAGTACCCCTTAAGATAATGCAAATTTTGATCAACTTCAAAGTTAATGTGCTTGTGTGTGTTAACGATATTGATCTTTCTGAGAACAAAAGAATGCCTCTTCAGTTTCTCTTGAATGCTGGTGTGTCTAGATGGATTGTTAGAATTAGATTTGAGGAGTAAATATTTTAATTTGACATATTAACTGAAAAAATGGATATTAATTTCCTTATAATGACTTGTGAATGTCTACTGATTCACTTCAGATCTTCAGTGCTGGTATATTACTGCAATAGAAACTTATGCGGCATTCTGCACTATTCCTATCCCGTGCATTGCAGTACAGGAGGCTGGGGTAATGCAACATGGGGGATACCTCCTGGTCTCGATTCAAGGAATTAGAGCTAGCTTCAGTTTCATCATATTAATTCTGATTATATCATTGTATCTTCCTCATATACTTTAAGGACATTGCTGGATAAGCACTTTCTCATTAATATAAAAAATAATAATTAACATTCTCCATCTAACTCTCCACCCCATAAATACTTATATACTATTCACCCAGATGGTGTTCCTTCTTCCTTATGTTCTTATGTCTGTGACTTGATAAAGCCCACTGTGTGGGCGAAACGTTGTCCATAAAGGCTCGCATTATACTACATTTGTGTTTATTTATCCAACGTGTAGGTATTTTATACCATTTATCTCCATCTATTCTGAGGAGTTTTAAAATTCATAGGGGGTTCAGCATTTGCCAATGAATATGATAATAATAGACAGACTGACCTTCCAGTAGGCGAGGGTCTCCACGGTGGTTCTCCTTGGGTCTTGATACACTAGGGTCTGCAGGTGTGTAGACAGCGTCTCTTCCTGCCGCTGGATTTGAAAAGTTGCGTACGGGTATATATCTTCTGCGTATTCTGAAAGAAACGCCACCAAGTCAGTTCAGTTAATGCAAGAATAAAACTCACATAACACAAGTTCTGGTCCCTGACCAGGCCTTGCGGGGGCGTTGACCCCCGGAACACTCTCCAGGTATACAGTAGCTAGAAAAAATAACTAAACCATGGACTGATTACATCGTCTTCACATATTTATATCCATTCTGTAATACGGTGACCAAAACTGTGCAGCATAATCTAGATGAGGCCTAACCAAGGATATATAGAGTTGAAGAACCTGAGGACTCCTATTATTTATTCTTATTGATATGAAGCCAAGGATTCTGTTCGCTTTATTGCGAACACTTATGCACTGCTGTCTTGGTTTTAGATTACTGCTAACCAGAACTCCTAAATCTTTTTCGCAATCAGTAGTATTAAGATCTACATTATTTAGTTTATATGTGGCATGGTTATTGTCCTGTCCAATATTTAGAACTTTGCATTTATCTATATTAAACTGCATCTGCCACTTCTCCGACCACTGCATCAGTCTATTCAAATCTTCCTGGAGTGCTCTAATGTCTTCATTTGAATGAATTGGACGGCCTATTTTGGTGTCATCGGCAAACTTGCTTATGTCGCTATTTATTGTGAATTGTGAACAACAAGGGGCCCAATACTGACCCCTGTGGAACACCGCTTGTGACGCTTCCCCACTCTGATTTCTCCCTATTTATGCAAACTCTGCTGCCTATTTGTCAACCATGCCTCTATCCAGGAAAAAATTTCTCCTCCTATTCCGTGTGCCTTAATTTTCCTCAATAGTCTCTGATGTGGGACTATCAAAAGCCTTACTGAAGTCCATATACACAATATCATATTCATTACCATGATCTACCTCCTCAAATACCTTAGTGAAAAAAGTTATTAAATTTGTAAGGCAGGAACGCCATTTTGTAAAACCGTGCTGAGATTCGTTGATTAATTTATGCTTTTCAAGATGGCTGCGAATTGCCTCGGCAATTATTGATTCCATAAATTTTGGTCTATAGTTTGAAGCTAAGGACCTGTCACCTGCTTTGGAAATAGGTATTACATTTGCAATTTTCCACTTATCTGGCACCATGCCAGTTTGCAGTGATATGTTGAAAAGATTAGCCATAGGTTTGCTAAGCTCCTCTTTACATTCCTTTAGAACCCTTGCATACAGTTCATCAGGGCCTGGGGATTTGTTAGGTTTTAATTTAGTTATTTGTCTAAGGACCATGTCACTTGTGACCCTAATCGTGCATAGTTTACTATCGTCCTGTTCTACATAATTTATTATTTCTGGAATATCGCTAGAATCTTCCTGTGTAAAAACTGAGAGGAAGTGTTAAAGATTCTACACATTTCCTTATCACTGACGGTGAGCTGACCTGTGTAACTATTGAGTGGGCCTATCTTGTCCTAATCTTACTTCTGTATACCTGAAAAATCCTTTTGGGTTAGTCTCCTTTTGCTTTAATTATTCCCTTTTTTATTTCTCTCTTTAACTGAATATATAGATTACTTAATTGCCCCTCTCTTTTTTGATTCGCCTATATATGCCTCTCTTTTGGTTTTATTCTATTGTTTATCCATTTAGGATAATTTTTGTTTGATCTGATTTTCCTATTAGGAACATAAGTTGTCTGAGCAGCTAGAACTATTCTCTGGAAAACGTCATATTGGCAATCACTACCTACCTGACCCACTGTCAGGTCATTCCAGTTCAGCCTACCCAGGTAATTTTTCAGTCCTATGAAATCAGCCAGGCGGAAGTCAGGGACAGAGACTTGATTGCCATTATTAGGGTAATTCCATGATATATTAAAACTGAGTGATTTGTGATCACTTTCCCCAATAGCCTTGAAAGTGACGTAGTGGAGGCAGGAACCATACATAGTTTTAAGACGAGGTTTGATAAAGCTCATGGAGCAGGGAGAGAGAGGACCTAGTAGCAATCAGTGAAGAGGCGGGGCCAGGTGCTATGAATCGATCCCTGCAACCACAAATAGGTGAATACAAATAGGTGAATACAAATAGGTGAGTACAAATAGGTGAGTACATGTCTTACTTATCAACTTTAGCAAAATATGTGATTATAACATCAGTATTTGTTACAACAAATATCATTAGTGTGGCTATACAAAATAACTTTGCATCATGGCATGAAAGGTGCTACGAGTAAGCTATCTTAACATATAATAACAAAGAAGTGAAAGCACTATGGCAGGCCTACTTGTCCATGCTAGGCAGGTCTAACTCACACCCACCCACACTCACTTGTGTACTTGCTTAACCAATTTTTAAAGCTACCCATTGACACTACTCGGGAGTTTGTTCCACTCATGCACAACTCTGTTACCAAAACAGTGCTTTCCTATATGTTTAATTGTAACTGATTCTCTATCATCTATAAATGCTCTCAAATCTCGAAGTATGAACTGTGGCATGCTTGTGCCAGAAGCCAGACACAGGTATGGAAGGATTGTGGACAGTGGAGTCAGAGTGCACCTTTTGTGGATTTCATCTCACATTGGTCTTCAGATGCATGATAGAACTGATGAATTGGCTTCAAAGAGGGAGTAGATTGCAAATCTTGGGCTGTCAGTTAGTAGTTAGAGAACAATAATACGAAAAGAACTTCAAATGAACTTCAGTGTCCTAAGCCTGAGGGAGACTGACACCAGTCAGTCCATCTGTCATCGTTCTATCATGCAGGAGGAGTCACATGTCTTTGGTGCATCCAGTAAAATAAGCAGACTCTTGGATATGACTACCGCCCGGCTACAGCTGGGATACATGTATCTTTGGGAGGTTAAATCACCACCACCAGATGTAGACCAAACAAAATGTAAACTTTGCCAGATGGACTATTGTCACACCCTGCGTCATTATGTGCTGGAGTGCGATGAAATTATTTAATTCAGAGACAACTCACTCAGAAGTGTTGAAGATATGTCAAAGTATTTTATTACAAACCATTCTGGAAAAATACCTTGACTTTGCTCACTGTAAATAAAGCATTACCACTTTGTGTGTGTGTGTGTGTGTGTGTGTGTGTGTGTGTGTGTGTGTGTGTGTGTGTGTGTGTGTGTGTGTGTGTGTGTGTGTGTGTGTGTGTGTGTGTGTGTGTGTGTGTGTGTGTGTGTGTGTGTGTGTGTGTGTGTGTGTGTGTGTGACATAATTAATGTTTGCATAAATAACTCATTACGATTGTGACCGGATATAAATAAGTAAATAGTTCATTACCTTTATAACTTGTTCATCTATCAATACTTTGCGATCCAGTCCCTGGACCCATTATGTACCTCTCTCGGCTAGATATTTTTAGTATGTTATTTATGTCCCCTTTATTTAGAGAGAAACGGCACAAAATACCGACAAGATGATAAAGACACAAATGTGGACTTTATCAAGTCACAATCTGTTGTGACTAGAATTAATTTGGTATGCAATACCGAGAAGTTGATAAGACTTGTGCCTCTCCTGTCGTCAAGATTATCAGCGCCTCAACTTAGACAGTATATAAGTCTCCATAATGTTGCTTCATCTTCACATTGTTCTAGACTATGGAGCAAACTTTTCTCCAGGCTGAGGGACTGACCACCTCAAAACTACGTCTTCTAGGGTGATGGACTGATTATATCGTCTTTACATCTCGACTACTTCTGTTGCCTCCTTTGTATTAAACTGGAGAATTAGACACATGTGCAACATTTGGGTATCTTTATTGAGGAAACATTTCGCCACACAGTGGCTTCATCAGTCCTATACGAAGAAGAATGGTGACGATCAGGAGTTTGAGGTAATCAGGGACTGGTTACCTCAAGTTCCTTCTGATCTTCACCATTCTTACTTGTATAGGACTGATGAAGCCACTGAGTGGCGAAACGTTTCATCAATAAAGATACCCAAGTGTTGCACATGTGTCTAATTTATCAACTTGTCGGTTCTCTGAACCATTTATCTACATTCTACATCGACTGGTGGTGATGTGTACCTTGCAGAGTGGTGACGTGTACCTTGTTTCTCAGTGGTGACGTGTACCTTGCTTCTCAGTGGTAATGTGTACCTTGCTTCTCAGTGGTGACCTGTACCTTGCTTCTCAGTGGTGACATGTACCTTGCTTCTCAGTGGTGACATGCATCTTCCTTCTGTGAAGACGTGTCTAGTTTGCTCTCTGTGAATCTGAACCAAGATGTCCTCTATTGGCTAAGCTCGAGATACAGCGATTGACTGAGGAAAACAAGAGGATTCGTAATAGCCCTCATGTTGAGAATCCTTAGTTCAAGAAAGGAACCTGGACAGTGGCCGGACAACATAGAACGAAACTGAGGATCAAGAAGACGGATGGCGTGGCAGAAACAACGAAGAACCAGGAGACTACTGTGGAAACTTCGAACCCATTTTCTGTGCTACCCTACAAATGTGGGTTAATTACTGGGAACATCACAACAAGCACCAAGGTAGCATTGGCAGACGAGGTTGAGTTGACAACCGTAGAAACCCCAGAGAAGACCATTCCAACAAAGACCATCCCAATGAAGAAAATCCCAATGAAGACCGTCGAGAATGTCACAACAAACACCACCAGTGAAGGTAAGAACATTGTTTTAGTTGGGGACAGTCAGGTTAAGTTTATGGATAGGTCTTTTTGTCTTAGAGATAGGAAGAGTAGCCAGAGGGTATGGTTTCCTGGGGCTGGGATGAAGGATAATGTTAGCCGTCTGGACGACATCATGAGAGGTAATGGGAACAATCCTATTATCTGTCTCAGTGCTAGAGGCAATGATGTTTGCAGATGTAGGAGTGAGGACCTGATTAGCAGGTACAGGTCAGCAATAGATATAATTATGAAGAACGGTGGGAACCCTGTAACATGTGGCATTTTGCCGAGGAGAGGAGTTGAAAGTGAATGGTTGTCCAGTGCAATTGGTGTAAATTGCTGGCTGGACAAACACTGATGAAAATGCAATAACATTCATAGACAACTGGGACCTCTTCTATGGCAGAAATGACATGTATGCCAGGGATGTGGTTCATTTATCTAGGTTTGGGGTGGGGGCACTGGCCAATGCAGTGGAGGGAGCTGTTTGGGCTTTAAACCAGAAAGAGTGGTATGGGTTTTTTGTGGAAAAACAATAAATTCTCGGTATACCTGGAGTATACCTGGAGAGTTTCGAGGGTTAACACCCCCGTGACCCGGTATGTGACTAAGCCTCATGGAAGTATGATAGTAGGGATAACTCAGTAACGGTCCTAGATTTTTGCTTAGCATATTACAATGGGCTTAGAGAACACCTATCATCTGTGAATTGGGGTAACGAAGAGAGCTATCAATATGACAGCTTTCTAAACACTATACATGCTGCCCAAAGAACATTTATTCTGTATAAAGATATAAGAAAGGTATTTATGGCCACATCAAAAGAGGTGAGGATCATCTTATGAATCAATATACTATTCACATTAAGAGGGAGGTTAAAAAGGAGATAAGAAAAGCTAAACGGAACTATGAAATTAAAGTTGCTAGGGAATCGAAAACTAACCCGAAAGGTTTTTTTTCCAGATATATAGAACAAAAATTAGAGAAAAGATAGGTCCCCTTAAAATAGCTCTGAGCATCTTACTGACAAGAAGTATGAAATGTGCTCAATTTTTAATAATTATTTCCTCTCGGTTTTCACACAGGAAAACACTAACAATATCCCAGTAATTATTTTTTATAGTGGGCCTGAAGAAGATAAATGATGTAATATCACAGTCACTAGGGATATATATGGTAGTCAAACAGGTTGACCAAGTTCAGCTTCATGATCTGGAGTGATATGAAGCTGAAACATGAAAATGGAGTCTTAAATACTGTGTACTGTCGAAAGTGAGGTAAAAGTTCTTGAAGACGTTGAAGGAACGGGATCCACTAGTAGTAGTAAGTAGTCAGATCAATCTGGAATCCAGTGCTTCTCACTACTAGGTGCCTGGGCAGCTTGAACTATGGTGTGACAAATGTCACATTCATTACCATCTCCACCTACCTGACCCACTTAGGTAATCACTCAGCTTCACAAAATCGGCTGAACGAAAATCATGAACTTTGATTTGATTGTAGTTATTAATTTAACTCCATGATTTTTTTTAAAACTGTGATTTGTGATTGCTTTCTCCAAGCTCATCATTAACCTGAAGATTAATAACTAGTGATTCTTTATTAGCAAGAACCAAGTCAAGCAGGTTATTTCCTCTAGTTGGTTCTGTCACAAACTGTTTTAAAAATAATCCTGGATCGTATCAAGAAAGTCGCTAGACCTAAGATTTTCTGTCAAGTTGTTCCAACCAATCTGGCTAAAGTTAAAATCTCCCACCAACACAACATTTTCGTAATTTCGTCCCAAAGAGGTTTAGTGTTCCCTACCAAGGTTTGAGGCCTGCAAATTACACATCCCTGAAGAAACTGTAGGCAAATATATTCAGTGACCGTCGTTGTCACTTTAATATCTTGTTTAATTCAACAGTTGAAATTGTCTCTGACAAACATCGCCACTCCACCACCTTCCTTTTGACCCTATCACTGTGGAATAAATTATAGCCTTGTATGTGGGGTTCAGAATGCATTTATCTATCACATTGAATGAGGTTTCTGTTATAGCAATAATAAATGTATCTCTGCTTCTTGTACATGCAATTAGTTTTAGTTGATCTTATTTTTAGCACTTCTATTATTTGTATACTAGACCTGAAGGATGTAAGTCACTCACTGCCCTCTACTGTCTCTCTTTGTTGAATAATTCCTTTTATTTTATTTGTAAATATATGATGAGCAATGTCTTTTGAACATTTCGCTGAAGTATCTTGGCAATTTTTGTTGTTTTCATCCCTCGTGCTACAACCTGTTTGTTTCCCACACACACACGCCAATACCTCTATCTTCTATCAGTTTAAAGTCCCAGACAACTCAGCAACGGCCCCCTCGATAGACTTGGGTAACGCTTCCGCTCTTGCCCCAGAGAGATGTATCCCATCCCTTGTATACATATCATGTTTGTCATAGAAATTGTTCCATTTGTCAATGAATGAGATTGCAAGTTCTTTGCAGTACTTTTCTTGCCAGCAATTTACACCAATTGCCCTAGACATCCATTTATTGCCCACTCCCCTTCCAAGCAAAATGCTACATATGATCGGGACCCCTCCCAAAGACCTTATTAAATCTATAGCTATCCTGTACTCAACTTGCATCTCCTGTCTCCTGCACTTTTCTTTATCATTTCCACCAGCACTGAGGCAGATAAAGGGCTTATTTCCATTACCCACAGCTGTGCTTATTAAATAAGTCCAGTTCAACCCGCCATCACTGGAAGCCGGCTACTTCAGCTAAGGTGACGTCACTCCAGCCCACCTGGCTGTGTGCAAGCCAGGTGGGTTGAAATAAAAAAAGGAATAAGAAAAGCAAAAAGGGATTATGAGGCTAAGGTCGCAAGGGATTCGAAGACTAACCCAAAAGGGTTCTTTCAGGTATACAGAAGTAAGATTAGGGACAAGATAGGCCCACTTAAGAGTAACTCAGGACAGATCACGGACAGTGATAAGGATATGTGTGAAATTTTCAATACTTACTTCCTCTCAGTTTTTACTCAGGAAGATACTAGCAGAATTCCAGAAATAATAAATTATGTAGAACTGGAAGATAACAGACTATGCTCGATTGGGGTAACTAGTGACATGGTCCTCAGACAAATAGAGAAATTAAAACCTAACAAATCCCCAGGCCCTGATGAACTGTTTTAAAGGAATGTAAAGAGGAACTTAGCAAACCTTTGGCAAATCTTTTCAATATATCACTACAAACTGGCATAGTGCCAGACAAGTGGAAAAGGGCAAATGTAATACCTATTTACAAGGCAGGTGACAGGTCCTTAGCTTCGAACTATAGACCAATAAGCCTTACCTCCATAGTTGGTAAATTTATGGAATCAATAATTGCCGAGGCAATTCGTAGCCATCTTGAAAAGCATAAATTGATTAATGAATCTCAACACGGTTTTACAAAGGGGCGTTCATGTCTTACGAATTTACCAACCTTTTTCACTAAGGTGTTTGAGGAAGTAGATCATGGTAATGAATATGATATTGTGTATATGGACTTCAGTAAGGCTTTCGATAAAGTTCCACATCAGAGGCTACTGAGGAAACTTAAGGCACACGGAATAGGAGGAGATATTTTTCCTGGGTAGAGGCATGGTTGACTAATAGGCGGCAGAGAGTTTGCATAAATGGAGAGAAATCAGAATGGGGGCGTGTCTCAAGCGGTGTTCCACAGGGGTCAGTTTTGGGCCCCTGTTGTTTACAATTTACATAAACGACATAGATGAGGGAATAAATAGTAGCATAAGTAAATTTGCTGATGACACCAAAATAGGCCGTCCAATTCATTCAAACGAGGACATTAGAGCACTCCAGGATGATTTGAATAGACTGATGCAGTGGTCGGAGAAGTGGCAGATGCAGTTTAATGTAAACAAATGCAAAGTTCTAAATGTTGGGCAGGACAATAACCATGCCACATATAAGCTGAATAATATAGATCTTATTACTTGTAATTGCGAGAAGGATTTAGGAGTTCTGGTTAGTAGTAATCTGAAGCCTAGACAACAGTGCATAAGTGTTCGCAATAAAGCTAACAGAATCCTTGGCTTCATATCAAGAAGTATAAATAACAGAAGTCCTCAGGTTGTTCTTCAACTCTATATATCTTTGGTTAGGCCTCATTTAGATTATGCTGCACAGTTCTGGTCACCGTATTACAGAATGGATATAAATGCACTGGAAAACGTACAGAGGAGGATGACAAAGTTGATCCCATGTATCAGAAATCTTCCCTATGAGGATAGACTGAGGGCCCTGAATCTGCACTCTCTAGAAAGGCGTAGAATTAGGGGGATATGATTGAGGTGTACAAATGGAAAACAGGAATAAACAAAGGGATGTAAATAGCGTGCTGAAAATATCCAACCAAGACAGGACTCGCAGCAATGGTTTCAAGTTGGAAAAGTTCAGATTCAGGAAGGATATAGGAAAGCACTGGTTTGGTAATAGAGTTGTGGATGAGTGGAACAAACTCCCGAGTACCGTCATAGATGCTAAGACGTTGTGTAGTTTTAAAATAGGTTAGATAAATACATGAGTGGGTGTGGATGGGTGTGAGCTTGTACTAGGTCAGATGCAGTGCTCCTTCCTTAAGTGAATGTAACCTGACCTGTACTAATTCCTTAAGTGGAAGTGACCTGACCAGGTGGTCGGCTGGACAATTATATGAGTGGGTGCGGTTGGGTGTGAATTGGTCCTGACTAGGTTGTGCTACTAGGTCAGATGCAGTGCTCCTTCCTTAAGTGAATGTAACCTGACCTGGCTGGGTCGGGGCATTGGCTTAAGCCGTTGGAGATTTGGACCTGCCTCGCATGGGCCAGTAGGCCTGCTGCAGTGTTCCTTCTTTCTTATGTTCTTATGTCGTACACACGACACTGGTCGTGTCGTGATCACGCATGGTGAAGGAATACAAGGGTAAAGAAACCTACCACTGTTGTGTTTGTCTTGTCCTTGCTCTGCCCTACTGGCTGCCAGGTTTTTGCTGACTTTGTTTTACCACCAGGTGCTACAGAATTTTGAACTACTACCTGTGTTGGTAACAGTGCTGGTCTCTAAGCCCGCTCAACCAGGCTCCTTCTTACTGTACATCTCGTCCTCCCTGATAATTACTGGCCATCCCTGGTAACTGGCCCCCTCCACCCTGGGCTTCCTAGCGGCCGGCTCCAGTTAACGATATTCGACCTGGCTTGAACTTATACGATAAAGTACAAACTGTCATCTACACTCTGATTCTCGTCCTGCACTTTACTCTTGACAGTAATAAAGGGAATCACATTGTAAGTCAGACGAGTCTAGTTCTTCCCCAGGAATACGGCAATAATGCACCCTAAGACAACACCCACCTGGTATTCTGTCGAGTGCGTTGACATCGTGTACTGGTGAGGGCGGTGGTTTCCTGACGCTGGTATAGTACTGCTCCCTTACTGCCGGGTTGCTCTTGTTCTCCGTTGCTGAAGTCACTGAAGGTCCTCCATCATCACCGTGAGAAGGACCCTCCTGATTCCCGCCTGATCCTGTAACATACATGGATGGTTTAGACATTCTGATATTCTTATCATCTTAAAGACGGGGTTTGAAGAATGCCCAGATGCTGGCGAACAGTTGTTCATCCATTTAATTAGAGAAACTCTCACCTTTATGTATATAAGCTAAGCCGATTACCTCCAATTACGCATTCCGCTATAAATCCTTTACAGGTTTAGCACCAATCCTAGTGCTATACGGCTCTCCTTGCTTTAGCTTCCAGAGATTAACGGATTAACGTGAGCTAACTAGTTAAAAGGGCTTCTGTTCTTGTTGTACTTAACTTCATTGCGGATTTCTTCACCAATGTTAATACCAATTTTCAAGGGAAGTGTCTATTTCGCCATTTTAACAATTTAGCTCTCGAACAAGCTAAGTTAAATTAACAAAGAATTAACACCCTGTGCAACAGGTTGGATAACAAGGAAGCTGACTATGGTCAGGTAACCGCTAGATCATTTTACACTAATAGACTTCCAGCAGTTTAATATTATTAGTAAAAATAGAAATTAGTTCAATGAGTCTGTAGAATAGGAAAATATTACTCTGCCACACTGGTTTGATGCGCTGGCAACAGCAGCCTGAAATGCCCCACACAGATCCTGGGGAGATTTTCAGGTCTGCCACTCTCATAATTCAGGGACATCCCCAAGTGGTGATGACTCAACTGATAGGCATCAAGAAATGAAATTCTGTCCCAGAATCAACCAGGCTGTGATGGATATATGGGTGAGCGGGCCTCCAGCAGCAACAGCCTGGTTGACCAGGATAGAACCGGACGAGCCTGACCCATGGCCGGGCTCCAAAAGTAGAAAGACTCGAAAATCATCAAAGGTATATCAAATGTAGACATCTGAATATCTTGCATTTGCTAGGATCAATGTTATACTGGATAAACCTGCAGAGATTAATTTTTATAATTCATATTAGAACAAATGAAAAATCAGACAAAACAGGAGTCTGGTAATTACAGGATTATTGTCAAAATATTGACCATTTTCCAATTTTTACAATCTGTTAATTATTAAATATTATTTCACACAAAAATATTTTCTTATTTATACGGAATGATTAATTTACATAAAATTATTAAATGTCCATCTATATTTACCCCCAGTCTTGGTAGCATTGTGTTTAATCAAGGTTGTTCCGTAACTCGATTACTAGCGCACTCAGCCGAATAAGCAAAAATTGCGATTTTGGCTTAAATAGCAACGCCCTTCTTGCCGAATAAGACAAGCGAAAATTTGTGTATGCAATAATTTCACAAAAATCATTCTGAACTTAACGAAAAAAAATATATTTCACTGTGTTTGTTTATTATTAAATTATTGTAAACTTATCTAAAATATATTTAGTTGGATTACGTTAAATTAAATTGCCCTTGTTATAATAAGGTTTGGTAAGTTTTCTAAGGTTGTTTTGGTACAAAATTATTATTTTTTACATTAACATAAATGGAAAAAATATATATCTTTAAACGTATAAGAGATTTTTTTTAGAAAGAACTTAATTTTAAATGAGTTCTTGCTAATTGACCAATTTACCTATTGGAGATATATATATATATATATATATATATATATATATATATATATATATATATATATATATATATATATATATATATATATATATATAATCCTTTTGGCGTGGCCCTTGAAATGTTATCTCAAGGTGGTTGAGTAATCGTCACTCCCTACCTGATATGCTTATCCGGTGAATCAACGTGTTTCCCAATGTTCATTACTACCACAGCCTCATACCATGTTTTAGTTTCCCCCTCTATGGCATTACAGCGAATTCGGGTCGAATCCTGCCATATGTAATGTATCCAGCCTCGGACCTATACAAACCAATATCTTCCCTACTACTCTGTCATTTGAACAGGAAGTTATCCACGTAGTTTGAGCCAACCAGAACACTCTCATCCCTGACTGTTTGTTGCAATACCTTGCTCTGTTAGCATTATGCCAAAGCTCCTTCAAATGTTTAGCTGCAGCAGCAAGGTCTTTGACGGTAATTGCCCTGATATTTAGGATGCAATTCATTCATCGTGGTCATCCAAATCTTGTAAATCGTTGAGTCTACTTGTCAAATTCATGACATCAATAAGGAGCTTCTACAGACTCCAACGGTGCCTTCCTCTATTTTCTCTGTATCTCTAAAATGTTTCTTCAGTTGACGTTTGGTGTGCCTGTAATAGGCATCGGTGATTTTGTAGTTTCTGACTAGGTCTAAGGCCTTACCTTCAAGCTCGGATATTTATAACATCATTCGCGGGCCATACAAAATTCTCAAATTAAAAATTAGCCTGCTATATTTGGTCAAACATTTAATTAGCTCACGCCTAATGTGATGGATGGAACTGCTTCTCTCTGGTGAGGCGTGTGATGTTAGCTGCTATTGATGATATTGCTACTCACAACTGCTTTTCCACGTTTGCGTCGGTCAGTCTGGAGCGCAGTCGACTCTGCGATGGTGAGTTTTGAAAAGAACTGCTCTCAGCAGTAAGTTGTTCCGAACACAGATGCATATTTCAATGCATGTCTCTTCAAAGTGAGAAATTCATCATTGCTTATGTAACGTTTATAGAACACAAGCAGTGGGAGGTTGTTGTACCTAGCTTTCAGCTCATCATCGCTTCCCGGCTGAATGATTTCGTGTTGTAGGTTATAAGGCACATCAACGGTGTAGCAAAGATGTTCAATTCCATTTGTTTACTTTTCACGTCCTTGAATCTTTCATTAAATGCCTCAATTAGTTTCGCACATTCACCACATATTCAAGTGTTGTAGAAGACTTTTGTCCTTCCCGAGTGGGGAAATACACAGTGTTATTCCCGTCGAGTTGTATTTTCCACGGCCTTAATTTAGCTTCAAATAATTTCACGTTTGAAATCAGGGAGTTGAGAAGCTGGCTGGGGCCCTACAATTTGACGTTCACCTCTGAAAGGCACATGGTAACGTCCACCATGAACACTAGATCACACAGCCACTTGCTATCATTGAGTTCCCTGACAGGTTTTCCCTTCATCTCCATGAACTGCTTGACTTCATCCCGCAGTTCGTAAAACCTCATGAGCATATTCCTGCGACTCAGCCACTGAACTTCACACTGATAAACAAGATCACCGTGCTCAGTCAAGATCATTCAGTAACTCCTTAAAATGGCGGCTGTTAAGCTCTCTGCTTTTGACAAAATCTACTGTTGACATCACATTGTTGAGCAGCAACGACTGTTCACAGACTTCCTTGATGTATGATACAGTGGCATATAATTAAATCACTTGGATCAAGACTGAGACGATTCAATTCTTTCTTGACAAATGCAATTAACCTTTTTTGCGAAGCCAACCATGACTGGAGCTCCCTATGTAGTTAGGCCCCTTAACTTTTCAAACGTTAGCTGAAGTTTTTCATTGATAAAATAAGTCTCTCAAACAAGTCCTCACCTCTTGTAGTGCAATGATGGCTTTCATTGACAGCAGTTCCTCTCTCTGCAGTTATCTCACGAACGAAAACGGCCAGTTGGGCCGTATTTGTTACGTCCGTTGTCTCGTCACAAGCCAGAGAGAAAAATTGTAAATCTCCTACAGAATCCTTCAAGTGTTTTTTCAATATCTTGTGCTAAGTCAGTAATCCGATCTAAGACGGTTCTCAGAGACAAACTAACACTCTGAAACAATTTTATTTTGTCTGGTACTAACAACTCCGCAGCATCCACTACATGAGGCGTCAGTTTCTTTGCGATTAGCTCGCTCACTACGTAACTCGTCTGCATAACGTTGTCTCTATCACAACGAGGCCTAGTGAAAGCAGTTTGTTGTGATTCCAAACTCCGCTGAAGAGCATTGATTTTATCAGACGCATTTGGCCTTCCAATTCATTGCGTTTAACATGTTTTGAGCTGTAATGACGCTCCAGATTGACTTTTATTCATTACTGTTAACGAATCGCCACAAACTAAGCACACAGGTATGCCTTTGACTTCAATAAGATATAATCATTTGTCCATTTCTCTTGGAAAGATCGACACTCTACATCAACTTTTCTTTTCTTTGTAGTCGCCATTTGTAGGATGTCACACCACTAAGTTTTAATTACTATCCAGTGTGTGTTAACACTTTCGTAACGTGTACACTCCCAGCCCGCCTGGCACTGACTCTCCACTGCCATCCTTCATGGCACTGACTGTCCGGGTCGGTGTGTCACACCCACAGGTACATACTTCACTAAAATGTAAAAATTAATAGTGCTCCTGACATCTATTGAAAATCTATCGATATTTTTGTCAGTAGAAATAATAGTCAAAATGGCCGCAGAAGATTAGATTTGTTGCGACTTGTCGTCTGTCGGAGAAGAAATTATTTGATATTTTGAGTGAAAGTTGTGATGAAAGTAAGAAAGTGGAGAAGATCTCAATGGTATTTTGCATCTGAAATATGTTCGAAATGAAGAAGATGAATGGTAGACTGGTTCAAAATCTGATGAAAACCGATCGGATTTTATGAAATATTGCAAAATTACTCGCACGCAAAAATATCAGCATATTCTTCCCAAGGCCCCAATTTTTATAAAATTTATCAGAATAAAAGCTAAAAGGTATCTTCATAATTCTGCATACTTATTTCGATTGCAGGATTCGTATTTTTTTCATTATACAGTGTAAATCAGTATGGGGAAGGGTTAATATAAATTTATGTTATGAAAAAAGCTCCTGGATTTATTGAATTTCGAGTCCCGGCTGCGGTTGCCTGGCAGGGCCAGACTAAATGATTTCGCGGGCCTTATACGGCCCGAGGGCCAGACGTTCCCCACCCCTGCTTTAATGCCTTCAACTGACTCTTGAACTCTCGTATCTCGCCTTTACACTTTTGGCCTTTTCCGAGCCTCATCGAGATCCTCCTCAAATTCATCCTTGTCAATAACTTGATATTTCATACAAGAAAAATGCACTCTCCTAGACCTTCCATTTTTCCTTTAAAAGTTTCCGGAAACCTTGCAAGTCATCGCAATCTACATCGCAATATTTGCTAATGTCTCGGCATTCATTGCGTGCTCTGTTTAAAGGAACTTTATATTGATCGCCCTAATTTTGTTAGTTCCAAAGCTTTGTCCGCCATTGCCATGTTTAGTTAAGGTGCAATGGTAATCCATACTTTGTACAACCATAATTAACCCACACCTACAGCACAATACAAAGTTAGGTAAGAACAAATGAGTATCGATGCTCTTCGATGAGGGTTACAAGTTTTCTTATTACGTGTTGACTCATTTCTGAATCAAAATGTACATCGACAGATTGCAGACCAAATTAAAACGGGTTTGCATGCAAATTTACAAACTGAATGTGATCCGAGTTCTTTGTCTTCTCAATAGCTAGATTTATACTTCAAGTATTGCAGTTGTAATCATCGTCAGTAATCTACCTACCTCCTGGCCGTGGAAACCTGTGTTCAACCAGGACTGTTGCCACACTCGAACTGCAATGCTTGTGAAAGAATTTGCCACTTGTAAAATACGTTATTACTATGTTAATGGATGTGCAACTTGTACAGTATCGTTTCCTTCTAGAAACAAAACTGTTAAATAATGTGGATAACTTAATACAGTCTTAACCTAGAATCTGAATTAAACTTAAATATTCTAGTCCAAGGAGCTCTGAATATAAACAAACGATACCACAGGCGAGGATTGAACTCGTGGCGAGTAAGTCGTAAAACTCTTACTGTAGCCAGCTGGCCCAGTGGCTTACGCGCTGGCCTGGAGTTTTATGACTCGCTCGCCACGAGTTCAATCCCCACCAGTGGTATCGTTTGTTTGCAATCGTGTCATTACGATTTCGCGAGTCGAGGTCTGAACATCTTTACGTTACAACTTGAGTTCTCTGGGAAGGTTATTGGAAGCTGACTGTGTTATATCTATAAGTGCAACTTCAACAAATATAATACGCGTTGGTGAAATAGCTTAACCTAGGAATTTCTAGTTTATAGCCGGCAAGTAATTTCACTGCTTTCTTTGCTCCAATCATATTATGATATGTAAACACACATTGTAACCCTAGCAAAGAAATAAACATTTTATTTATTACTGCTTAACCTAGACACTAGTGGATGCAGTAATCCTACATGCAAATACGAGGCAGCAAAACACAAAAATTACACATTATGAAATGCAATCTTTCCGCAAAGACTAAACAATTCACTGGATTAGCCCTGAATGAAATTGTAATCCCACTTTTGACGTCAGCAAATACTTAAATTTCTGTATGCAAGTAAATTAGCCTATTAGCCTAACCTGGAATATTCCTGAAGAATTCGGGGATCAACGCCCCCAAGGCCCGGACCGTGACTAGGCTATTGCTGCTGACAGGACGCAAACCGACGTCAGGTACTAACTTTAGGTGCCTGTCCAGTGCCTTCTTGAAGACAGCCAAGTGTCTATTGGTAATCCCCATTATGTATGTTGGAGGCAACTGAAAAGTCTTGGGCCCCTGAAACTTACTATGTTGTCTCCTAGCGTACTCGTGGCGCCCCTGCTTTTCATTGAAGGGATGTTGCATCTCCTGCCCAGTCTCTTTTGCTTTCCTTATTCTCAGGAAATACCTAGATTTCTCTATGCAAATATGTTTGTCTATCTTGCCTAATTCCCTGCAAATTCTTAAATTTATTTATGCAAGTAAATTTACTTAGCCTAACTTTCCTAATTCACTGATACGTCATAGCAGAGCTTAGCCATGCTAGACATTATTAGCCTCTTATATGTTTGCTCCACATCCACGTTTGGATGACCAGACAAGTTATTATGTGGAAACTTATGAGGTGCACAACTAAGGCATCACTGCTGACACAGCGGATGTAAAATTAACAATCCTACCCTCGCAAGTTTCCCTTGTTTTACTTCTTTGCTAAGTGAGGGACGAAGCACCAGGTGGGTCCCACCTCCCCCATGCACAGATTGTAACAAACTTACTTGTTGTTGCTAAGAGCTTTATTCAATGGTCAGTGCAGAGAATTGTGCCTACAACAATTATGATGTTTGGACACGCACATGTCACATTTGTGGCACTTCCAGGATTTCAGCCGTTAACGGTTTGAAAAGCTCCTGGACAACGTCCTATTGTTGTTCCTTAACTTTGTCTAATTCTACTATTAAATTGTGATGTATTAACTTGATATAAGGCCTAGGCTACCCAAATTGTTTGGGCTGCCCTAACTAGCATCAGCATATGTCTCTGGTACTATGTTCACAGGGCGTAATTTACTTATTAAACTTTATTGTTCCCTTCCCTAGGATGGGACGGTCGATCACCATGCCCAGCCCTTCTAGGGCAGGTAGGTGAGGCTGTTGCTACCATCTGCAGCTCGCGCCTGCCTCTGTTAGAAGTGGCAGACCAGAGGCCTAGCATCTATCTACCTCCATGCCTCGTGCTGGTGGGGAATGTGCTAGCCTGGGCCAGTGGTCCCGCCGATAGGTATCTCCTGGGAGACATAGGTCTCTGACACTCACGCCAGGAGCGGGCGGTCGCCATTTAAAGCCCGACCGTGAATACCGGGTAATCACCCCTTCCCTAGGATGGGACATTGCCTCGCTTATAACCCAATGTTCCCTAATCCTGCATTTATCCAAACTAGTGTTTAGTGGCCACCTAGGTTACTTGGGCAAATACTGGAATAAGCTCACAAAGGGTCTGGCATTGAGGCCTTTTAGATGGTATTTACAGTCACTTCTCCAACTGCTAAATGCATATTTTGGTGGGCGTCGTTCTCACAAGTGACACTCCGCTCTAAGTTCGCCTTAACCGGAAGGATGCTGAGGCGAGCTGGATCATGTGCTCCGATCGCCTCAGCATCCTGCTGAGTTGCCAGCTGCTCTCTTTTATCTCTAAGTCTACTGTAATTATCCTAAAAATATTTAATAATGATTTAAGCCTCCCTAAATTATTCCTAAGGCCTAAATATCTCAAAATACTACGCTGAATTAAGATTTCTTGGGGATTCATTGCACAGTCCTAGGTATGCAATGTAAAATACTAAACATTTAATGTTTACTAGCCGTCAGTGGGGATTTTTGAGTCTCCACAGTGTTACTGACACATTGCAGGCATGTACTGGCCTTTTCACGAGCAAACACACAATGTGAAGTGTCAGCCTCCTTACTAATGAGAGGGTAAATCACAGTTTTTTATTTTCTTGAATGGTTTCGGTATTTTACTGTTTCATCATAAGGATGCACAGTGATTAAAGGTGTAAAAGGTTTTGCTTACTTCTCTTGAGACAGAGGGTGATAGCGATGATGATGGAGACGAGAGCGATGCAGGAGATGACGACGGGCACGACGAAGGCAGGGTCGGTGAATACCTCGTGTGCGGACGACCCAATACCTGAAGACGATCCCAGCATCCCACCGCCTGCCACAGAACCCAGCCCCTCCTGCAAGTGCTCTGCCACGGAGAGAAATGAGTTAGCAAAGGTTTTTCTCATAGTAAAGATAGATGCAAACGGAACACTAAACCCGTCCATCTTGCGATGGCAAGATAGCAAGATAAGTATTATTCTTAATAGTGTTGCTAGGACCTGCAGTTGGAATAGCTCTAGACCTTTCGTGTTGCAATCAACACATCATCAGGAGATTGCAAAATTGCAGAAAAGTGGAGGGTGTCCAAGCAAATAACGTTCCCAGAGGACCGACTTTACTGGAGTGAGGGAGGGAGAAAGGAGAGGGTACCGGAAGTGCCCAACGGCAAACAGTGCCCATAGCCAGAAAGATGAATATTATAGCATTAGAAAATATCTCACAGGCATTGATATTGTAATAGTCTAAACGAAATTAACGTGGCAATAATAAAAAATTCGGTCATATTCCGATATGACATCAATAACTTTAAATATATAAAAAAATATATTGTCAGTGATATAGAAGTCACTGACAATTATATCCTCCCGGGACAACGTGTCCCTTTAAATTACCAGAGAAAACTGTACCACATATAGGGAAGACTTCTAAAAAGTCATGTAAAGGAAAAGGGGCTCATTAAAATAAACTCATTAAATGAGGGAGACATCTGCAATAACAGGACAGCCAGCCACAGGTATTCATCCCACATAATTCTGAGGCAAACTTTGGTTCAACCTTCATAAACTGCAGGAAAAATAAATATAGGCCCTAATTCCTCGGTGTGGCACTACATTTATGACAGTCTGATGCATTCGTATAAGAGCCCAATTTTAGACCGTGTACTATTGCCTCAACTAAAAACGCATCTAATTTGAACAGCCCATCACTGATATTGAATGACTGCCTATCATGCCTAATAATTTCTACAATTTCGTTTCAAGCCAGGAGGAACAAGGGAAGATGACTCTTGCTTCCCGCCAGTTTGCTGGGTTATTACAAGCTCTAATATGGTTGAAAATCGCATTTGACTCATAACGGTGCTGGGACATTCTCACCTCCAATGATTCTCCAGTTTGTCCCAAGTAGGAGAAACTGCAACCACTGCAACCAACTCTGCACACACCACCAACACGTTGTTGTGTTGCAGTCTTTATCAGGATGCTTTTAACAGTCCGTGAATTTTTAAATACTACTTGTATATTAAATCTTCAAAGAGCATTCGGCAGGATAGATAAATTCTCGTTATATGGGAGGACCAGCACATTCTTGGTCTGAGGTGTTATCCTAGGTTCTGTTCTATAATAAGTTTTCTTAGCGGCCAGCAAGGCAGATTCCACAAACACTTTAGGATATCGCAGTATCGTGCTAATGTCAAATATTTTCCTAATTTCTTCATCTAGTAACTCCGGACTGCACACTCTATAGGCTTTCAAAAATATTTGGCCAAAGACACAAGACGTCATCTACATATCTGAACCATTTAGCTGTACTTGGCAGGATATCTTTCAACAGTCTAGCCTCGGAAAATTCAATATACAGATTGCTCAATAAGGGGGACAACAGATTACCCATCGCTATTCCATGTTTTTGAGCATAGTATTTCCCCTCAAACTCAAACTTGCAATCAACTACACACAGCTTAATAAATTCAGTAATGGTATTTTTATCAAAAGGCAAAGAGAACTCATCAAATTCTTCTTCCAAATAAGATAGCAAGTCGGGACAGGGACTCTGGTGAACAACGCAGTGACATCAAAACTAATAAGTGTAAAATCATTAGACATGTTGATATTTTGCAATTTGTCGATGAGATCAACATTGTTTTTTAAGTGGGCTTCAGAAATGTTGCCAGCAAAGGAGTTAATATTTTTTACCAACGAATTTCACAAGGCATATGATACCGATTTTACCGAACTAATTATAGGTCTGGCTGGAAAACCGGGCCTTTTTTTTCTGCAGTTTCAGAGTTTGCCTCTGAATTATGTGGGATGAATACCTGTGGCCGGCTTTCCGTTATTGCAGATGTCTCTCCCCTTTAATGAGTTTATTTAATGACCCTCGTTTCCTTTACATAACCTTTTAGAAGTCTTCCCTATATGTGGTACCGTTTTCTCTGGTAATTTAAAGGGACACGTTGTCTCTGGAGGATAAAATTGTCAGTGACTTCTATATCACTGACAATATATTTTTTTATATATTTAAAGTTATTGATGTCATAGCGGAATATGACCGAATTTTTAATAATTGCCACGTTAATTTCGTTTAGACTATTACAATATCAATGCCTGTGGGATATTTTCTAATGCTATAATATTCATCTTTCTGGCTATGGGCACTTCCGGTACCCTCTCCTTTCCTCCCTCACTCCAGTGTCTGGGAACGTTATTTGCTTGGACACCCTCCACTTTTTTTGCAATTTGCAATTCCTGATTGTTGATTGCAACACGAATGGCCTAGAGCTATCATTCTACTCCCCGTGGTTGTCTTGCATCTTCTATATATATATATATATATATATATATATATATATATATATATATATAATATATATATATATATATATATATATATATATATTACAAAAGATTTAAGAGATACATTGTTATCAAGATGGCATATACAGTATAAAAGGTGTGAGAGATAAATGTCTAGTACATATTGTAACATGTTTGTCACTGATTATAATGCGAAAATCTCATCCAGCTCCTCAGAGCTGGGGCGCGTGCCCAAAATACAGCATGCATTACCCCTCTGAACAGCATGCTGAGTCGCTGGAACAGAAAACTTGGTGCCCTGGGATCCCTAGTTACCCTGTTGAGTCTTTTGCCCAGCTCCTTGAGAAACTTAGATGCACTCTTTCCCCATGATCCAAGGGTCTCCGAGCCTATGGGAACAAACATATAATGAAGAGCAAGTTCTCCATATTTTCTCGACTTTTGGGACTTCCTGAAGGTGGCAGCTGGCCCTCCTTCCTCCCTGGTGTATTGGAGATAAGTATCAGCCGAGGTAGATGCACATGTGTAGTCCCACACCACCTGCTTGCCGTCTGTCCAGGCTTGGAGGGTGATACCATCTGGACGCTTTTGGCTGCCATCAGATCTGCATAGTTGTAAGGCTGTTGTAAGGCTCCTCTTGATAATGTTATTAACCTCTTCGTGTCTTGCAATATTTCCCTCGGATTTACGACACACAAGACCATGGTACCTGAATCGGTCTGCTGCTTCACTGCCACAAATACACCTGTGTTCGGTGAGAATAGGGGCGGCAAGTCGAAGGGCAACACCAATTCGGATGGTCTGTGGGTCGAGGCGTTTCCAAGGCTGGAATTGGAACAGCCAACAGAAAGTCCCCTGCATGAGGAGCTCACTGCCAGGAGACGGGCCCCTATCCTTCCCCGACACACTCTAACATTGCTGAGGCTATATTCTCTACTATTGGGCCATCCCAG
>WNWK01018178.1:0-40615 GCA_009830355.1 Cherax destructor | reverse complement strand
CACTGGTCAGGGAGGTATAACATCTTTTAGGAGTGAAGAAGAGCAGGATGTGAGTGTGGGGGAGGTGCAGGAAGCATTGTGTAGAATGAAAGGGGGTAAAGGAGCTGGAAATGACGAGATCATGACAGAAATGTTAAAAAACAGAGGGAGATATTGTGTTGGAATGGTTGGTATTTTTGTTTAACCCTTAAACGGTCCACACGTATATTTACGTTAGTACCGCTGTTGCCCCAAACGTAATTTTACGTTTTATTTTTCATTCCTTCAAAATTGGCGTTATAGGCCTGAGTCGCCTAGGCATGAGAGAATGGGTCTGCGCACTCGGTGTGCGCCGGGTTAAAAAATATCCTGGACGCCTGGGTACCACATGGTAGGACCAGTTACATTCAGCTCTATCTTGGGTCAACATCATGGCACATCCTCTTGATTCACTCATGCCTCGTCGTATTAACACACTACTATTCGAGGAAAGTGATATACAACGTGAGATTAGTGGATTTGACACCGATGTGGCCACTAATAATCAAGGAATTAGTGAAAATATCTACGATAACCCAGATGACCCTCAGCCCATCACCTCTGGGGTGGCCAGTGGCCACACCAGACCCTGGGCCAAGCACCTCTGGGGTAGCCAGTGTGGCCACACCAGTCCCTAGGCCAAGCACTTCTGGGGTGGCCAGTGTGGCCACACAAGACCCTGGGCCAAGCACCTCTGGGGTAGCCAGTGTGGCCACACCAGTCCCTAGGCCAAGCACTTCTGGGGTGGCCAGTGTGGCCACACAAGACCCTGGGCCAAGCACCTCTGGAGTGGCGAGTATTACCCATAGGCAACTACGCAAGAAGAAACTCATTTTCCCGGTGTTTTAGTGATAGTGATGTAAGTGATGATGAGATTGATTTTATGCCATTGCAGGATTCGTCTAGTGATAGTGATGTTCATTATTCACCAGTGAAGCGTACTTTTAGGCGTTGTCTCCTACGTTCAGGCAGTGTGCCATTTGCAGTCCCCAAGGGTCGTGGCAGGTCACGATCCAAAACCCCGGCCACTGATAGTGATAGTGATCATGAAAGTGAATTTGCGGGGATGGAGGAAGAAGTGGTGGGTGGCACGGTTCCTGGACAGACAAAGGACCGCCTGGCACCCCCTCAGCCATGTGCTGCCTCCACTCCTGTCCCCCCACCTACTCCCCCACACCCCATGCCACAGGTCCACCCTGCACCATGTGACCGAGAGTGGAAGTGGACACAAAGTGTATTCGTGCCACAGCCTTTTGATTTTGATGTGAGTGGAAGTGGCATCCTGCCAGAATGTCCCATAACGAATGACTCTACAGAGTTAGACTTTTTCCAGTTATTCTTTGACGAGCCTATAATGAACTTGATAGTGACCCAGACAAACAATTATTATCGCTATGTCATGGACAACACAGCAGAGGTTGGAGAATTGTCACGGCTGCGCAGGTGGAAAGACACAAAAGTGGCTGAAATGTATTTATTCCTTGCCACTGTCATGTTTATGCCACATACCTATAAGAACAATATACAGTGGTACCTCGACTTACGATATTAATCCGTCAGAGAGGGCATATCTTAAGGCGAAACAATCGTTACTCGAATCAATTTTCCCCATAAGAAATAATGGAAATAAATTTAATCCGTCCAAGACTTCCAAAAGTAGTTAAATAAAATATTTTTTAGAACTTTTTGACATTAAATAATAAAGAATTTAATAAAGAATACCTAAATACACATGTAAATATTGAACAATAACATGTCACTTACATTTATTGAAGAGTTGTTGATGTGTGGAGGACGGGAGGAGGGGAGAAGGTGGAGTAGTATGCTAGTGTTTGGAAGGGGAATCCCCTTCCATTAACACTGCAGGTACCAAGTTCTTTTCTGGGGTTACTGGCCTTTTTCTTTGAATGCTACACTCCCTGCATGAATGCTACACTCCCTGCATGAATGCTACACTCCCTGCATGAATGCTACACTCCCTGCATGAATGCTACACTCCCTGCATGAATGCTACACTCCCTGCATGAATGCTACACTCCCTGCATGAATGCTACACTCCCTGCATGAATGCTACACTCCCTGCATGAATGCTACACTCCCTGCATGCCTACTACACTCCCTGCATCCTTGCTACACTCCCTGCATCCTTGCTACACTCCCTGCATCCCTGCTACACTCCCTGCATCCCTGCTACACTCCCTGCATCCCTGCTACACTCCCTGCATCTTTGCTACACTCCCTGCATCCCTGCTACACTCCCTGCATCCCTGCTACACTCCCTGCATCTTTGCTACACTCCCTGCATGCCTGCTACACTCCCTGCATGCCTGCTACACTCCCTGCATCCCTGCTACACTCTCTGCATCTTTGCTACACTCCCTGCATGCCTGCTACACTCCCTGCATGCCTGCTACACTCCCTGCATAAATGCTACACTCCCTGCATAAATGCTTCACTCCCTGCACATTCTTTACCACAGGCTTAGCACTAGGAGCTTTCCTTGGACCCATGGTAGCTTATTTAGCAGTTGCAAGCACTAAAAACAGTGGAATAATGACATTATACTGGTATGAATGCGTGGGTGTGGGTGGGTGGTCGCTCTCGCTTGTAAACAATAGCACTGACGCTCCCTGGAGTGCGCGCTCAGCTGGGCGCCAAGCGGACACGTCCGGTACGAATGTCGTTAGACGAAGCAAACATCGTAAGTCGCATTCAAATTTCTTACGTTATAAATATCGGTTATCGAAAATAACGTAAGATGATAACATCGTAAGTCGAGGTACCACTGTACGTAACTACTGGTCCACAGACCACGTCATCAGTACTCCTGTCTTCAGTGACCTCCTTTCCTGCAACAGATTCATTCTGTTGCTACGAATGTTGCACTTCTCAGACAGGAATATGCCCAACAGAAATGACCTTCTATAAAAAATCCGGGAAGTGTTTATGTACCTGAAGCAGAAATTCAGTGCATACTTTTATCCTGTCAAGAACGTTGTTGTTGACGAGTCCTTAATTCTATTCAAGGGACGCCTGTCATTCAAGCAATATATTCCGAGCAAACGTAATCGCTTTGGTATAAAACTTTTTGTTATGTGCGACTGTGAGACAGGTCTTGTGTTAGATGTCATTGTATACACCGGGAAAAAAACACTCGATGATACCAGGTGCATGTTGGGCATTTCTGGTGATGATGTCCGCAGGATGATGGAACCATACCTTGGCAAGGGCCATACATTGTACACAGACAACTGGTATACTACAAGCCCTATGCTCGCTGATTTCCTGCGTGTGAACAATACTGATATATGTGGAACAGTGAGAAGGACTAGAAAACATATGCCAAGGTTCAGTGGCAGTGTTGAAGGTGCAGTGCAAGTGTTTCATGCCAATGACATCATGGCACTGACGTGGCATGACAAACGGGATGTGACATTTCTGTCAACCATCCACAGAAACGAGATGGTACAAACAGACAAAATGAACCGGCACACCAATGGACATATTGTCAAGCCAGCTGTTGTTGTCGACTAAACAAACAATATGCGCCTAGTTGACAAGTGTGACATGATGATAGGGTTCGTTGACTGTGTGCGTAGGAGTCGCAAGTGGTATATAAAACTGTTTTTCCACCTTGTAGACATTGCAGTGATCAGTGCATTCAATATGTACGAAATAAAGACTAGAAAACGACAACATTTTGCGGAATTCTCCCTGTATATCGTAAAACAGATAGCAAAAAAGTATGGTACCACACCTGTACCTGCCCCTCAACCACAACCACAGCCAGTGGGGCAAGTGCCAGACCGAATTTTCCCTAACTGTCACTACCTGGTACCTTTACCACCTACCCCAAAGAAGAAGCATTCCCAGAAGAAGTGTGTTGTGTGTGCTACCACCACAAAACGACCCCAACAGCGGAAGGACACACGATTCATACGTCACCAGTGTGGAGTGGCACTCTGTATGAATCCATGCTTCATGGAGTATCATACAATTGTGGACTTCTAGAAACATAAGTGGGACATGTAAATACAGTGGTACCCCAACTTACGATATTAATCCGTCAGAGAGGGCATATCTAAAGGCGAAACAATCGTTAAACGAATCAATTTTCCCCATAAGAAATAATGGAAATAAATTTAATCCGTCCAAGACTTCCAAAAGTAGTTAAATAAAATATTTTTTAGAACTTTTTGACATTAAATAATACAAAATTTAATAAAGAATACCTAAATACACATGCAAATATTGAACAATAGCATGTCACTTACATTATTGAAGAGTTGTTGATGTGTGGAGGACGGGAGGAGGGGAGAAGGTGGAGTAGTATGCTAGTGTTTGGAAGGGGAATCCCCTTCCATTAACACTGCAGGTACCAAGTTCTTTTCTGGGGTTACTGGCCTTTTTCTTTGAATGCTACACTCCCTGCATGAATGCTACACTCCCTGCATGAATGCTACACTCCCTGCATGAATGCTACACTCCCTGCATGAATGCTACACTCCCTGCATGAATGCTACACTCCCTGCATGAATGCTACACTCCCTGCATGAATGCTACACTCCCTGCATGAATGCTACACTCCTGCATGAATGCTACACTCCCTGCATGAATGCTACACTCCCTGCATGAATGCTACACTCCCTGCATGCCTACTACACTCCCTGCATCCTTGCTACACTCCCTGCATCCTTGCTACACTCCCTGCATCCTTGCTACACTCCCTGCATCCTTGCTACACTCCCTGCATCTTTGCTTCACTCCCTGCATGAATGCTACACTCCCTGCATGCCTACTACACTCCCTGCATCCTTGCTACACTCCCTGCATCCTTGCTACACTCCCTGCATCCTTGCTACACTCCCTGCATCTTTGCTTCACTCCCTGCATGAATGCTACACTCCCTGCATGCCTACTACACTCCCTGCATCCTTGCTACACTCCCTGCATCCTTGCTACACTCCCTGCATCTTTGCTACACTTCCTGCATGAATGCTACACTCCCTGCATGCCTACTACACTCCCTGCATCCTTGCTACACTCCCTGCATCCTTGCTACACTCCCTGCATGAATGCTACACTCCCTGCATCCCTGCTACACTCCCTGCATCCTTGCTACACTCCCTGCATCCTTGCTACACTCCCTGCATCCCTGCTACACTCCCTGCATCCCTGCTACACTCCCTGCATCCCTGCTACACTCCCTGCATCCCTGCTACACTCTCTGCATCTTTGCTACACTCCCTGCATGCCTGCTACACTCCCTGCATGCCTGCTACACTCCCTGCATGCCTGCTACACTCCCTGCATAAATGCTACACTCCCTGCATAAATGCTTCACTCCTTGCACATTCTTTACCACAGGCTTAGCACTAGGATCTTTCCTTGGACCCATGGTAGCTTATTTAGCAGTTGCAAGCACTAAAAACAGTGGAATAATGACAATATACTGGTATGAATGCGTGGGTGTGGGTGGGTGGTCGCTCTCGCTTGTAAACAATAGCACTGACGCTCCCTGGAGTGCGCTCAGCTGGGCGCCTAAGCGGACACGTCCGGTACGAATGTCGGTAGACGAAGCAAACATCGTAAGTCACAATCAAATTTCTTACGTTATAAATATCGGTTATCGAAAATAACGTAAGATGATAACATCGTAAGTCGGGGTACCACTGTACTTGTACAGTGGTCCCTCGGTTTTCGTGCATCTCCAAACTCGAACATTTATGTAAGTGTATTTTCGTAAGTGCTGTTGCAAGTGTATTTTTGGGGGTCTGAAATAGACTAACCTACGTGACATTATTTCTTAAGGAAGTAAATTCGTTCGGTAATGGCACTTGAGCAGCATTCTGGAACAAATTTTCGACGAAAACCGAGGGACCACTGTATATAGTTGTAGATAATAGAATGTGATTCAGCCAGGTGTGCAAAATCACCTATCAGTGAGTACATTTGTGTGTGTGTCAGTATGATAATAATTTCGTATATAATATTGGTGTATAAACAACAATTGACATTGAAATCAAAAGATTTACTGTAAAATAGCTATCATATATAATAAAAACCAAGAATATTAAAAAAAAAGAAATGGAAGAAAATGGTAATTATGTAGATTTTCTGCAAGCGGCAGTGCTTCATGTTGCCGTCAGGTGATCGCCAAGTGCCAACTTCGCAGAATTATATCTCGGTAAGTACTGACCCTAAAGTTTATATTTTTTATCCTATAACACTTAGAAAATTGTGCTCTTTATTTTTTTTTTTTTTTTTAAATATTCAGGGCACTAGGCGAGCTAATGTAAATATACGTGTGGACCGTTTAAGGGTTAATAAATGTATGAAAGAGGGGAAGGTACCTTATCAGAAAGCATGTATAGCTCCTTTATATAAAGGGAAGGGGGACAAAAGAGATTGTAAGAATTATAGGGGGTGGGATTAAATTATTGGGAATCAAATACAAAATGGGAGTTGACAGTTACTTTTTGCTATAATAATAATAATAATAATACTTTATTTAGACATGGTACAATGATACATAATTGGGTAGACATGATACATAGGTATTAATGAGATGTACATGCCAAAAGCCCCTAATATGCTGTGCATTGCGGGCATTCTCAGGACTATTTAATAGTTGACTACATGGTAAAAAATTATGGTTGATAATTTATAAAATAAGTATAATTGTGTATCTAAGTTATAAAGTTTGAATATAAGTTGAACATATCAATTAATTGTAGCAATGCAACTAATTGAGTGAGATAACAGTTTAAAACAATTACAGTGGTACCTCGACTTACGATATTAATCCGTCAGAGAGGGCATATCTTAAGGCGAAACAATCGTTACTCGAATCAATTTTCCCCATAAGAAATAATGGAAATAAATTTAATCTGTCCAAGACTTCCAAAAGTAGTTAAATAAAATACTTTTTAGAACTTTTTGACATTAAATAATAAAGAATTTAATAAAGAATACCTAAATACACATGTAAATATTGAACAATAACATGTCACTTACATTTATTGAAGAGTTGTTGATGTGTGGAGGACGGGAGGAGGGGAGAAGGTGGAGTAGTATGCTAGTGTTTGGAAGGGGAATCCCCTTCCATTAACACTGCAGGTACCAAGTTCTTTTCTGGGGTTACTGGCCTTTTCTTTGAATGCTACACTCCCTGCATGAATGCTACACTCCCTGCATGAATGCTACACTCCCTGCATGAATGCTACACTCCTGCATGAATGCTACACTCCCTGCATGAATGCTACACTCCCTGCATGAATGCTACACTCCCTGCATGAATGCTACACTCCCTGCATGAATGCTACACTCCCTGCATGAATGCTACACTCCCTGCATGAATGCTACACTCCCTGCATGCCTACTACACTCCCTGTATCCTTGCTACACTCCCTGCATCCTTGCTACACTCCCTGCATCCTTGCTACACTCCCTGCATCCCTGCTACACTCCCTGCATCCTTGCTACACTCCCTGCATCCTTGCTACACTCCCTGCATCCCTGCTACACTTCCTGCATCCTTGCTACACTCCCTGCATCCCTGCTACACTCCCTGCATCCTTGCTACACTCCCTGCATCCTTGCTACACTCCCTGCATCCCTGCTACACTCCCTGCATCCTTGCTACACTCCCTGCATCCCTGCTACACTCCCTGCATCCCTGCTACACTCCCTGTATCTTTGCTACACTCCCTGCATGCCTGCTACACTCCCTGCATGCCTGCTACACTCCCTGCATGCCTGCTACACTCCCTGCATCCCTGCTACACTCTCTGCATCTTTGCTACACTCCCTGCATGCCTGCTACACTCCCTGCATGCCTGCTACACTCCCTGCATAAATGCTACACTCCCTGCATAAATGCTTCACTCCCTGCACATTCTTTACCACAGGCTTAGCACTAGGAGCTTTCCTTGGACCCATGGTAGCTTATTTAGCAGTTGCAAGCACAAAAAACAGTGGAATAATGACAATATACTGGTATGAATGCGTGGGTGTGGGTGGGTGGTCGCTCTCGCTTGTAAACAATAGCACTGACGCTCCCTGGAGTGCGCGCTCAGCTGGGCGCCAAGCGGACACGTCCGGTACGAATGTCCCACATACCACAACAACCTGAACTACCACAGCAACCCACCCACAAAAACGCAGAGACACTCGTTTTATGTGTGAGGAGTGCAAAACAGCACTGTGCATAACACCATGTTTCAGAGAGTCCCACAAACTACAGCACTTCTAGGAATGTGTCCAGTGACTCTATATGTGTATATACAGTGGTACCTTGACTTAAGAGTGCCCCAACTTACGAGTTTTCCTAGTTCCGAGATGTCGCTCGGTCGAGTTTTTGCTTTGAGTTGCAAGCCAAAATCTGAGTTATGAGCGAGCTTCCAATATGCTGCCACTCACAGGAGAGAGGAAATGTCAAAAACCTCGATAATAACCAATGTGCAACAGCCTTTCAATTTTGATACCACTGGTAGTGTCATCCTGCCAGAAGGTTGTATAACATATGCCCTAAGTAAAGAGAAATAATTCTGGAACATGTGTAACACATGTTCGGCAGGCAGGCCGGCTGGTTGGGTGGCCGAATGGCTGATTTGCTTTGGCTGTCTCCATTTCCTTCTATCTGTCTCTCTATCTCACAGGTACACATAAATACAGTTATACATAGTGTAAATTACCTAGGATAACCTAAAAAATCCAGACAAAGTGCTATACGTACAGTGGTCCCTCGGTTTTCGTGCATCTCCAAACTCGAACATTTATGTAAGTGTATTTTCGTAAGTGCTGTTGCAAGTGTATTTTTGGGCGTCTGAAATAGACTAACCTACGTGACATTATTTCTTAAGGAAGTAAATTCGTTCGGTAATGGCACTTGAACAGCATTCTGGAACGAATTTTCAGCGAAAACCGAGGGACCACTGTACTATGCTTGTAGATATAAGGCATAATAAGCATGACTGGCAAGTAATACACATTTTCACTTGTTCAGGAATCAGACATGACCAACTCTGCATCATGTGTAATACCTGTTGGTTCATGAGCAGCTCTCTCTCTCTCTCTGAGACAGAGAGACTAGTAGAGAGATAGGAAAACAGAAACACAGGCAGACAGATAAGCAGAGACAGAGCTAGACAGACAGATACAGACATGTTTATTTGTAAGTGAAAAATAAATCCAAGGCAGTGCATGATCATCAAATGTCACTCCACGAGTGACACTCCACTGCTTCAAGGAGCTTCATATATACTCCAGCATTTCTGAAACATTGCTGGGACCTGGCGAAAAAGGCAAAAATCATTTCTTATTTAAAAACCCGTAATAAAAATATTTGGGCTGGAACGGATTAATGGCATTTCAATTAATTTCAATGAGGAAAATTGATTTGATATACAGTGGATCCTTGAATATCGTGAAATTTGAAAATCGGCGACTTTTTTCGCCAAAATATTGGCTTGATTTTCATGATTTGGCTTAGAAATTAACGGTTGTATGAAATGTGCCCGAGCGGTCTCCCAGCCGCCACGGGCACACAAACACCATTCAGAGTCAGTCTGGCATTGTATCTCAGCTAGTGACAATCACCTCGTGCGTTCATACGATACATTTCTTAATACAGTGGACCCCCGAGTATCGGCCGCAATCCGTTCCAGGAGCTAGGCCTTAACTCGAACTGGCCGAAAGTCGAACCATTATTTCCCATAAGAAATAATGTAAATACAATTAATCCGTGAAGACTCCCAAAAATATTCACAAAAAAATAATTTTTTAAAGAATAACTATAGTTTTACATACAGAAAACAATTATACATATTATAATTATTAGAAAATAAATACAAACATTTAAATACACATTTAAATAAATACAAAATAACATTTTTACTTACCTTTACTGAAGATTGTCTCTCCCTCTTACAACCCATTCTCCCTGCATCCTGCCCTAACCTGCTGCGCTGCATGACCCCTGTGGTTTAGCGCTTCTTTTTTATTATAATAATAATATTGAAGATTGTTGATGGCATCTGGAAGATAGGAAGGAGGAATGAGGGAGGGCTTAGTGTTTGGAAGGGGAATCCCCCTCCATAAGGACTTCAGGTATCAAAGCCCTATCTGGGGTTACTTCCCTTCTTGGTCTTTTAATGCCACTAGGACCAGCTTGAGAGCCACTGGACCCCTGTCTCACAAAATAACTGTCCACAGTCCTCTGTTTCTGGCGCCTCTTTAACATGTTCTTGAAGTGCAATATGGCTCTGTCACTGAATTTGTTGCAGAGATGGCTTATTTCAGCTTGCTCACGGTGGTATTTTTCAACAAATTCCTGCACCTTATTCCACATTAAATTCACTCAAACTTTTCAGCAGCACATTTGTCTGAACTGGCTGCCTCACCATGCCTTATAACACTGTGTATGCCACTACGTTTCCTAAATCTGTCAAACCAGCCTTTGCTGGCCTTAAAATCACTTGCATCAGCACTGGTTCCAGGCATTTTCTTGACAAGATCTGCATGCAACTGCCTTAACTTTTCACAAATTATCGCCTTTTCACAAATTATCGCCACAGGGTTGCCACTAAGAAGCTTCTTTGGACCCATGGTGACTTATTTCACAGTGATAATCAATAAACACAATAAAATTATTGTGAAATGTTTGAATGAGCGTGCTGGGTAATGTTCACTCAATGGTAAACAAAGCTAGACTGGCTCACGACGCCTGTGCGGGGAGGCGGACAGGTCTGGTACACAGGCCGATAGTTGGGGAAACGGCTGATTGTCGGGAAAATTGGGCCGAAAAAAGCGATCGAAACTTGTGCCGGCCGATTCTTTGCCGATGTTCAAGAGTAAACAAATGGTGTCACCGTCCAATACGTGTCCAACTGATTGATTTAATACGCAGTCATGAATGGGTTGACATTATTTATACATACAATTATTACAATAAGGCAGTAGTCTGAATAACAGTAAATCTTCTATTTATTGTGTGAATTAAAGCAAAATGGAAAGCAAGTGTAATATAAGAGGAGCCTGGAAAGACTACTAATGAACAAAGAAAATGTTATTTTAGTGCCAGGAATGTCTGCATTGTTTATTCTGGACCCTATTTTGAAATTGGCATTTCTTGAAATTTGTGTGAAATTGGCCAAATTACCAATTTCTGACCACTTTATTGGGTAGTTGAAATAGGTAAATGGGCAGTTTCTTGTACTCAATTGACAGAATAGAAGGAATACTAAGGAAATAGCTACGAGTGGGCCCAAAACAGGTCATAAAGTGAGTGAAATCACCAATGCGTAAATATTGCAGTTTGGCTAAGTGTATAATAATAATTAACCCTTTGACTGTCGCGACCCCAAATCCTGAAGTGTCTCTGTGTGTCGCAAAATATTAAAAAAAAAAAAAAAATTCTTACCAAATGTTAAGATTAATTTGCTAATTGTTTTAACCCTTTGACTGTCACAACCCCAAATCCTGAAGTGTCTCCTGGTGTCGCAAAATATTCTAAAAAAAAAAAAAAAAAAAATGAAATGATAGAGAATCTTTTCCCGATGGTAATGACACCAAAAGTACGAAATTTGATGGAAAACTTACAGAATTACGCTCTTGCGAAGTTAGTGATCTCTGTGATATATACGCATCGGCGATTTCGCCGACTTTGAGCCCTATTTTCGGCGAATTCCATTGTTCCAGTCGACCAAACTTATAGCTATTTCTTTTGAACTCCATTGTTCTATCGATTGAGTACAAGAAACCGCCAATATATCAATTTCAACTACCCAATAAAGTGGCCAGAAATTGGCAATTTGGCCAATTTCATGCAAAATAAAAAATGTCAATTTCAAAATAGGGTCCAGAATAAACAATGCAGACATTCCTGGCACTAAAATAAGATTTTCTCTGTTCATTAGTCATGTCTTTAGGCCTCTCTTATATTACTCTTGCTTTCTATTTTGATTTTTTATTCACACAAAAAAATAGAAGATTTACTGTTATGCAGACTACTGCATTATTGTAAAAATGGTATAAATAATATCAGTGCACTTGTGAAAGAATATTAGACTCGCCAGTTGACGTGTATTGAACGAGTGGCATGATTTATTTACTCTTGAACATTGGCAAAAATCGAACATTTCCGCTACTTTGAGCTCAATTTCAAGGTCGTTTTCATCATGAAACTAATCAAAATCATCTCTATTTCTGTAATATGTTTTCCATTCTATCAAATGAGACCACGAAAAAGAGAATACAACCATAAATACTATATGAAAATACACCTCAAAGTCGGTGTTTTAATCCAAAAACAATTTTTTTTTTTCTCATTATGCACTGCATGCTGCAGGATTTTTTTTATACAGCGCACACTGACCACACAGACCCATTCTCTCACAAATGGCCTACTAGCTTTCTCCCGCTTGATTTGAAGCCGCTAGAATTTTTTAGTATACACTGGTACCTCTACTTACGAGCAACTCCCAACTCGAACAATTATGTAAGTTTATTTTTGTAGGTGCCTTTGTAAGTGTATTTTTGGGGGTCTGAAATGAATTAATCTAATTTTCATTATTATGGGAAGAAATTCCTTCGGTATCGGCACTTGAATAGCCGTCTGGAACGAATTTTGCTCGTAAGTAGAGGTACCACTGTATATACGTCCGAAACACTGGCTCGTAAGATGTATATATATGACCGAAACAGTCAAAGGGTTAAGCCCCCAAAAAATTTTTGCAATCAGTACTTACCGAGTTAGAGGCATGAAGTTGGCAGAAAATGAGCCATGTATGGCAACAGTGGCGAATGCCGCTCACCCGGTAAAATTTTTTTTACTCCCATTCAAAGGTTTCTTGTATTTTCCAATATTTTATTTTTTCAAGTAACTTATGTGGCCTGTGAGACCAAGATAAGGTGCAATGTACATATGTATACTACACTCGTTGTATGCAACACAATAACCGCACAAACATTATTATCATTATATTTACAAAACTTGTTTACACAAACCAACAATACAAATTTTTTTTTATTACTATTGTTCTATAATATATGTACAAATGTACAGTCACTGGACATATTCGTAGAAGTTCTGCAGCTTGTGGAACTCTTTGAAACATGGTTTCATGCACAGTGGTGTTTTACATTCCTCACACATAAAACAAGTGTGTCTGCATTTTTGTGGGCATTTTTTTGTATGTGCACAGACAAAATACCTCTTCTGAGCAGTTTTCTTCAAAGTAGTAGCAGGCAGTTGTGTTAGGTAGTTATCCTAGGTTGATGGTCGTGTGGATTGTCATTCCTTCCTTCCTTCCTTTTTTCCAACCTTCCTTCCTACATTCCTTCTTACCTTCCTTCCTACATTTCTTCCTACATTCCTTCCTTCCTACCTACCTTCCTTACTTCTTTCCTTCCTTCCTTACTTCTTTCCTTCCTTCCTTACTTCTTTCCTTCCTTCCTTCTTCTTTCCTTCCTACCTACCTACCTTTCCTTCTTTCCTTCCTACGTACCTTCTTTCCTTCTTCTTTCCTTACTTTCATCTCTTCCTTCCTTTCTTCCTTCCTTCTGGTTTCTTTACTATCTTTCTTTCAACAAATCTTTTTAACTTTAGTAATGTATACAGGAGAAGGGGTTACTAGCCCCTTTCTCCCGGCATTTTAGTAGATTCTTACGACACGCATTTCTTACGGAGGAAGAATTCTGTTCCACTTCCCCATGGAGATAAGAGGAAATAAGAACAAGAACTAGTAAGAAAATAGAAGAAAACCCAGAGGGGTGTGTATATATATATGCTTGTACATGAATGTGTAATGTGACTTAAGTGTAAGTAGAAGTAACAAGACAATACCTGAAATCTTGCATGTTTATGAGACAGAAAAAAGACACCAGCAATCCTACCATACACATATACAGTGGACCCTCGAGTAACGTAAAAACTTCATTCCAGAAGCCTGCTCAAGTGCCATTACCGAATGAATTTACTCCCTTAAGGAATAATGTCATTAAGGTTAGTCTATTTCAGACCCCAAAAAATACACTTCCACAAGCACTTACAATATTATACTTGCATAATTGTACGATTTCTCGGGTGTTCGTTACTCGGGGGTCCACTGTACAGTGGTACCCCGAGTTTCGTACTTTATTCGTTCCAGAAGGTTGTTCAAGTGCCGTTACCGAACGAATTTGTTCCCATAAGGAATAATGTAAATTAGAATAGTCTGTTTCAGACCCCTAAAAATACACTTACAAAAGCACTTAGAATAATACACTTACATAATTGTTCGAGTTGGGAGCAGTATGAAACTCGGGGTACCACTATATAGTCACTGGACACGTTCCTAGAACTGCTATTAGCTTCTGGAAGCTGGTTGTTGTGTGGGTGGACTTGTAAATGTGCTGAGTCAGGGTGTGGCTGCTGTCAAAATGACAAATTATACCATCAGTCACTACCCTTACTGTCTGTCAACACCCATGGGGTCTCATGCCTTCTTCCCCACCCCACCATCCACATGGAAATACAGTGGACCCTCGGTTTTTGTTCACCTCCAAACTTGAACAATTATGTAAGTGTATTTTCGTAGGTGCTTTTGTAAGTGTATTTTTGGTGGTCTGAAATGACTAATCTAATTTACATTTGTCCTTATGGGAACAAATTCGTTTGGTAACAGCACTCAAACAGCATTCTGGAAAGAATTTTCAACGAAAACCGAGGGTCCACTGTAAGTCACTTTGCCTGACTTTTTCCTTCATTCCTACCTTCCTTCCTTTCATCTCGTCCTTCCTTTCTTCCTTCCTTTCTTTCTTCCTGCCTTTCTTTCTTCCTGCCTTCCTTTCTTCCTTCCTTCTGGTATCCTGGGCATTGCTTTCGGTCACAAACTTTTCAAAACCATGAAATTCATCTTCACTGACACTTCCATCTGTGTTAGAGCTATCACTTTGGAAGAGAAGAATCCCAGATTCGCCGGGGAGTCAAGTCAGATATTTCTTAACGCTAGGCATGCTGAACAAGCACTAGTGAAATGGCATTCCCACAATGCACCACTGGCTCCTCAATTTTTTTTATACTGTGCACTGACCATGAAGACCCATTCTCTCACATGTGGGCCTACCAGCTTTCTCCCGCTTGATTTGAAGCTGCTAGAATTTTGGCATATTAATACGTCAAAAACTTTGGCTCATAAGACATAAAGTGGACCCCCGGTTATCGGCCGTTTTGGCTATCGGCCAACTCGGTTATTGCCTGTTTTTTTGGCCTAAATTTTATTCCGGTTATCAGCTGTATTGGATGCATAATAAATCTCACTTGAGCATTTTAAATATCTTTTTTTAGGTTAATATAGACATTTTCATTAATCCATCTATGATATTTTGTTCAAAATTATATATAAGAAACATGTTACATAGCACATAGCGTATAAACATAGCATATAAACATGCAATGTTTATATGTCATCGAGTGGTGAGTACCGGCAAATCAATGAAAAGGAGGGTGGAGGGTAAACATTACGTTTTCTCTGATTCAGCGTTAGAGAAAACTGTGAATCTGGCGTCTTGTGCAGTCACTGCCCCTTCATACGCGTTTGTTTACAATTCTCGACATGAATTGTTCATTACTTCTCCCTCTGTTTGTGATGGCATGTAAAGGTAGTTGTTAGAAATGATTAAACTCAGTGAACATGGTAATAATATGGCTGTGTAGTGTAGCCCAGGGGGGCTACATACTACGTGTACCTACATTACCGCTGCCTTCACTGACTTCCTACAAATAAATACTACTCACCTCTCGCTCTACATTAAGACTACAAATATTTTAAGGTATGTAATGAATGCACTGTTGCAGTAAATGACAAAGAAGGGAAGTAACCCTAGAGAGGGTTTTGATACCTGAAGTCCTTATGGAGGAGGATTCCCAACTCCCTTTTCCCTCCTGCATTCTTCAATACGCCAACAAGAGTCTTCAATAAAGGTATGTAATGTTAATTTATCATTAAAATTTGTGCTTTATATTTATTTCTCATGGTTTTCTGTATGTAAAACTATAGTTAATCTTTAAAAAATGTTTTTTTTTTTAAATATTTTTGGGTGTCTGAAACGGATTAATTGGATTTACATTAATTCTTATTGGAAATATTATTTCGGTTTTCGGCCTTTTCGGTTTTAGGCCAACCTTCTGGAACGGATTACGGCTGATAACCGAGGTTCACTGTATATTTACGACTGAAACCGTCAAAGGGTTAATAATAATAACAATAATTTGACATGATACATGGTTGCACACAGGAATATAATACAGTGGACCCCCGAGTTTTGTAAACCCCGGAAATCGTGCAATTATGTAAGTATAATATTGTAAGTGCTTTTGTAAGTGTATTTTGGGGGTCTGAAATAGACTAACCTACGTGACATTATTTCTTAAGGACGTAAATTCGTTCGGTAATGGCACTTTAGCAGGCTTCTGGAATGAAGTTTTTACGAAACTTGGGGGTCCACTGTAGTTGGGTGTACATGCCAAAAGCCCCTTTGTATGCAGAGCATTTCGGGCAAACTTAAAATTAACTTAAGATTAATAAGGCAATAATAGTTCATGTTGTCATTGGACGAGTTAGTGAGTACAAGAGAATTGAGTATTATTAGGTAATGCTATATGGCTTTAATAAGTCTGGTAGAGAAGTTTAGTAGAGAATAATTAGTTTTGAATTATTTTATAAAAATTACAGTATTATAATAGAACAATTTAAACAATTTACAATATGAAGTATTACAATTTAGTATTTAAAACAATGTAATTTAAATAGCGTAATTTTGAAGTAATGCGTAAATGGTTGAGCAATCAAAAGCACAATATACAGTATTCTAACCTAACCACTCTGTTATTCGGCATAGTCACTAATCTGGCACCCTACAGGTCCTGATGATGCCGGATTAGTGATGGTCAACCTGTAGCTACATAAGAAAAGGCACTCTGTGAAAGATTTCTCCCCAACAGAATGAGACTTAATCTAAAAGGGTCAGCAGCAATTTTCAGGAAAATTCCTGAGCCCTATGTAGTTATGACTGAATTTTGGTTGTAACAAGTTATCCCTGTTTTAAATGAAATTAAACTGTAGGTTTAAAAGAGGAAATAAGAGATAAAATTATAGAGAATAAAGGTCATGATAAAGGAGAGATAGAAATACTGAGTTCTAGAGTGTGATAAAAAGATACAATATTTAGATCCATCATAGCAAGGTAAGATTCATCACATTGAGATACTATATTGAAAAGTGAAGGAGCAAATGTCAGGAAATGTCTTCATTAGAATCATAACCAAAATAATGTAATTATTCTGTTATGATAGAGCACATACTGGACTTGTTAATTATTGGTCTCTTCAAAGTCTTATTAGTAATTGTTATTCCTCAAAGCTTTGGATGTACATGTATATGCAATGCAGTACTGTGATATGTCAAGGTTTCACAGTATTTGTTATTGTTGATCTAAATAATTTAAAATGTTTCTTTGTTTAACAGCTAAAGTGGAGAGTGAAAAGGAAATAGAGATGGTGCTTGCTGGACATGGACATATTTTTACAAAAATCAAGTTTTCCTTCACTGTTGAGGCTATGACTTTAGCATTGTTCACTGGAGGAGGTGATGCCCCTGTAAGTTTATGATTCACTTGCATGAATTATAATGGTTTTACTAAATGTTACAGTAATCTTGCTATTTTTTTTTTTAAATAAAATTGCTTGATGCACATGTAAATTTTCATGTTTAATATGTTTAATGTAAAATGTAATTATAGTAAAGTTAAAATACTTTAACTTTTAAAACAAAAGTTCACTCTTTTACTTATATCTCATGTAAAATTTAAGTTTGTTGATGTTACAGCACTGTATTTTATTTTATTTTATTTTAGTTGCCTGCATTGTTCACAATTCAACTAGTTCCATATACAGTAGGGCCCCACTTTATGGCGTTTTGCCCTACGGCATTCCGCTAGTATGGCGATTTCAAATTATGACCAAAACTTGCTATACGGCGAGCGATCTTTTAAATACGGTGTGCATCACCCGGTTTGTTTACATTCTCCATGAGCACATCTCTCTATTATGTCTGGAAACTTTCCAAAATTTCAAGTGTTTTAAAGTTATTGCATATTTTATATGTACTCTGATAATTATACATTTTTTTTATTTTATTAACACATCGGCCGATTCCCACCAAGGCAGGGTGGCCCGAAAAAGAAAAACTTTCATCATCATTCACTCCATCACTGTCTTGCCAGAGGGGTGCTTTACACTACAGTTATAAAACTGCAACATTAACACCCCTCCATCAGAGTGCAGACACTGTACTTCCCATCTCCAGGACTCAAGTCCAGCCTGCTGGTTTCCCTGAATCCCTTCATAAATGTTACTTTGCTCACACTCCAACAGCACGTCACGTATTAAAAACCATTTGTCTCCATTCACTCCTATCAAATACGCTCACACATGCTTGCTGGAAGTCCAAGCCCCTCGCACACAAAACTTCCTTTACCCCCTCCCTCCAACCTTTCCTAGGCCGACCCCTACCCCGCCTTCCCTCCACTACAGATTTATACACTCTCGAAGTTATTCTGTCTCGTTCCATTCTCTCTACATGTCCGAACCACCTCAACAACCCCTCCTCAGCTCTCTGGATAATAGTTTTGGTAATCCCGCACCTCCTCCTAATTTCCAAACTCCGAATTCTCTGCATTATATTATACATACCTGTACCTAAATATACTTGTAATATTTTTATTTCATTGCAAGTTTTCATCGAGATTGTTATTACAGTTATGAATTGCAGTGCAAAGAGAGCCACTATCATGCCATGGCATTATGGGCAGACAAAATCTAATGGCTTATAGACTACTTAATACTAGAGAAATTGATCAAGTTTGTTAAAAACGAGAAGAAGAAAAACTTTATAAAACTGGGTTGTCTGAATGTGCGTGGATGTAGTGCGGATGATAAGAAAGAGATGATTGCCGATGTTATGAATGAAAAGAAGTTGGATGTCCTGGCCCTAAGCGAAACAAAGCTGAAGGGGGTAGGCGAGTTTCAGTGGGGAGAAATAAATGGGATTAAGTCAGGAGTATCTGAGAGAGTTAGAGCTAAGGAAGGGGTAGCAATAATGTTGAAGGATCAGTTATGGAAGGAAAAGAGGGAATATGAATGTGTAAATTCAAGGATTATGTGGATTAAAATAAGGGTCGGATGCGAAAAGTGGGTCATAATAAGCGTGTATGCACCTGGAGAAGAGAGGAGTGTAGAGGAGAGAGAGAGATTTTGGGAGATGTTAAGCGAATGTATAGGAACTTTTGAACCAAATGAGAGAGTAATTGTGGTAGGGGACCTAAATGCTAAAGTGGGAGAAACATGCAGAGAGGGTGTAGTAGGTAAGTTTGGGGTGCCAGGTGTAAATGATAATGGGAGCCCTTTGATTGAACTTTGTATAGAAAGGGGTTTAGTTATAGGTAATACATATTTTAAGAACTTAGGATAAATAAGTATACAATATATGATGTAGGGCGTAATGACAGTAGTTTGTTGGACTATGTATTGGTAGATAAAAGACTGTTGAGTAGACTTCAGGATGTACATGTTTATAGAGGGGCCACAGATATATCAGATCACTTTTTAGTTATAGCTACAGTGGGAGTAAAAGGTAGATGGGATACAAGGAAAATAGAATCAGTAAGTAAAAGAGAGGTGAAGGTTTATAAACTAAAAGAGGAGGCAGTTAGGGTAAGATATAAACAACTATTGGAGGATAGATGGGCTAGTGAGAGTGTAGGCAATGGGGTCGAAAATGTATGGGGTAGATTTAAAAATGTAGTGTTAGAGTGTTCAGCAGAAGTTTGTGGTTACAGGCGAGTGGGTGCGGGAGGGAAGAGGAGCGATTGGTGGAATGATGATGTAAAAAGAGTAGTAAGGGAGAAAAAGTTAGCATATGAGAGGTTTTTACAAAGTAGAAGTGATGCAAGGAGGGAAGAGTATATGGAGAGAAAAAGAGAGGTTAAAAGAGTGGTGAAGCAATGTAAAAGAGAGCAGATGAGAGAGTGGGTGAGATGTTATCAGCAAATTTTGTTGAAAATAAGAAAAAGTTTTGGAATGAGATTAATAAGTTGAGGAAGCCTAGAGAACAAATGGATTTGACAGTTAAAAATAGGAGAGGAGAGTTATTAAATGGAGAGTTAGAGGTATCGGGAAGATGGAGAGAATATTTTGAGGATTTGTTAAATGTTGATGAAGACAGGGAAGCTGTAATTTCGTGTGTAGGGCAAGGAGGAATAACATCTTGTAGGAGTGTGGAAGAGCCAGTTGTGGGTGTAGGGGAAGTTCGTGAGGCAAAGGGGGTAAGGCAGCTGGGATTGATGGGATAAAGATAGAAATGTAAAAGCAGGTGGGGATATAATTTTGGAGTGGTTGGTGCTATTATTTAATAAATGTATGGAAGAGGGTAAGGTACCTAGGGATTGGCAGAGAGCGTGTATTGTTCCTTTGTATAAAGGCAAAGGGGACAAAAGAGAGTGCAAAAATTATAGGGGAATAAGTCTGTTGAGTGTACCTGGTAAAGTGTATGGTAGAGTTATTATTGAAAGAATTAAAAGTAAAACAGAAAGCAGGATAGCAGATGAACAAGGGGGCTTTAGGAAAGGTAGGGGGTGTGTAGACCAAGTGTTTACAGTGAAACATATAGGTGAACAGTATTTGGATAAGGGTAAAGATGTTTTTGTGGCATTTATGGATTTGGAAAAGGCGTATGATAGGGTAGATAGGGGGGCAATGTGGCAGATGTTGCAGGTGTATGGAATAGGAGGAAGGTTACTGAAAGCAGTGAAGAGTTTTTATGAGGATAGTGAGGCTCAGGTTAGAGTGTGTTGGAGGGAAGGGGACTATTTCCCAGTAAAAGTGGGCCTTAGACAAGGATGTGTGATGTCACCGTGGTTGTTCAATATATTTATAGATGGGGTTGTAAGAGAAGTGAATGCGAGGGTCTTGACAAGAGGTGTTGGGCTAAAAGATAAAGAAGCAAATACAAAGTGGGAGTTGTCACAGTTGCTTTTTGCTGATGACACTGTGCTTTTGGGAGATTCTGAAGAGAAGTTGCAGAGGTTGGTGGATGAATTTGGTAGGGTGTGTAAAAGAAGAAAATTGAAAGTGAATATAGGAAAGAGTAAGGTGATGAGGATAACAAAAAGAATAGGTGACGAAAGATTGGATATCAGATTGGAGGGAGAGAGTATGGAGGAGGTGAATGTATTCAGATATTTGGGAGTGGACATGTCGGCGGATGGGTCTATGAAGGATGAGGTGAATCATAGAATTGATGAGGGAAAAGGGTGAGTGGAGCACTTCGGAGTCTGTGGAGACAAAGAACCTTGTCCATGGAAGTAAAGAGGGAATGTATGAGAGTATAGTCATACCAACGCTCTTATATGGGTGTGAAGCATGGGTGATGAATGTTGCAACGAGGAGAAGGCTGGAGGCAGTGGAGATGTCATGTCTGAGGTCAATGTGTGGTGTGAATATAATGCAGAGAATTCGGAGTTTGGAAATTAGGAGGAGGTGCGGGATTACCAAAACGATTGTCCAGAGAGCTGAGGAGGGTTGTTGAGGTGGTTTGGACATGTAGAGAGAATGGAACGAGACAGAGTGACTTCGAGAGTGTATAAATCTGTAGTGGAGGGAAGGCGGGGTAGGGGTCGGCCTAGGAAAGGTTGGAGGGAGGGGTAAAGGAAGTTTTGTGTGCGAGGGGCTTGGACTTCCAGCAAGCATGTGTGAGCGTATTTGATAGGAGTGAATGGAGGCATATGGTTTTTAATACTTGACGTGCTGTTGGAGTGTGAGCAAAGTAACATTTATGAAGGGATTCAGGGAAACCGGCAGGCCGGACTTGAGTTCTGGAGATGGGAAGTACAGTGCCGGCACTCTGAAGGAGGGGTGTTAATGTTGCAGTTTTATAACTGTAGTGTAAAGCACCCTTCTGGCAAGACAGTGATGGAGTGAATGATGATGAAAGTTTTTCTTTTTCGGGCCACCCTGCCTTGGTGGGAATCGGCCAATGTGTTAATAAAAAAATAGTTTTTATTTATAGCAGATAATAAGTTTACTCAAATTACAATCTGAGGATATTACATTGTGACAAGGTGAAAGTATTTTGTAGGTTGGTTATATCAATAGTAAATATTGAAATTATATTATGGGAAAATAACACTGAGCATAGTTGAAAGTAGTTTATAGTATGAGAATGGTTCAAGTTGATGTGGGGGGGAGGGGGCAGGTATTTATACTATAATGTAGTATTTATTAATGTATAAACTTTGGGAATCTAGTTTTGAAATTTTAAGATTTAGGTAATTGGTAGATTTTTTGGTTGAATTGAGTATAGATTATGTACAGTGGTACCTCGAGTTACGATGGTCCCCAAAATCGCCCTTTTATGTAAGTTTATTTTTTTAAATGCTCTTGTAAGTATATTTTTGGGGGTGTAAAAGGACTAGTCTATTTTACATTATTCCTTATGGGGATAAATTCGTTTGGTAATGGCACTTGAACAGCATTCTCGAACGAAAAAATATCGTAACTTGAGGTACCACTGTATTTAGTTTAGGGTGAGTAGGTGGTTTTTGAGAAGTTTTAAATTTATGTTTAGACCAGGTTATTTTAGTATTTACTGGTAATGCATTCCAGATTTTGGGGCCCTTTATGTGCATAGAATTTTTACTCGGTGATATGGACACGGGGTATAGTGGACCCTCGGTTTTCGTACAGCTCCCAACTCGAACAATTATGTAAGTGTTTTTGTAAGTGTTTTTGTAAGTGCTTTTGTAAGTGCTTTTGTAAGTGCTTTTGTAAGTGCTTTTGTAAGTGCTTTTGTAAGTGCTTTTGTAAGTGTATTTTTGGGGTCTGAAACGACTAATCTAATTTACATTTGTCTTTATGGGAACAAATTCGTTTGGTAACGGCACTCGAACAGCATTCTGGAAAGAATTATCGATGAAAACCGAGGGTCCACTGTACATATATCAAAAAGTGATCTGTGTCTTGTGTTATGGTCGTGTGTCCTGTTAAGGTTGGTGAGGAGAAGTTCGAGTGGAGGGTTTATATTTGAGTGTAGAGTTCTATGTATGTAGTAGGCACAAGAATAAGTGTGAATGTTCTTTATGGTGAGTAGTTTTAGACTTTTGAATATTGGTGGAGTATGCTGTCTAGAGTGGGAATTTATCATCATTCTGACTGCAGCCTTTTGCTGGGTTATGAGTGGTCTAAGGTGATTTAATGTTGTTGATCCCCATGCACAAATTCCATAGGTGAGATAAGGGTAGATGAGTGAATGATACAGTGCAAGGAGAGCTGATTGAGGCACATAGTAACGTATCTTTGATAATATTCCTACTGTCTTTGAGATTTTCTTGGAAATTTGTTGTATGTGTGTTTGGAATTTAAGACTACTGTCAATGTGGATTCCTAGGAATTTTTCCTCTGTGAGTCTTGTGATGGGTGATCCATTGAGCATTATGTTAAGTGGAACATTTGTAGCTCTGTTTCCAAACTGAATGAAACAAGTTTTGTCAGTATTGAGAGTAAGCTTATTAGTCATCATCCAGGTAGATATTTTCTGTAATTCAGCATTAACAGTGTTGACCAGTATGACTGGGTTTGGGTGAGAGAAGACATATGTAGTGTCATCTGCAAATAATAGGGGTTTGAGTAGTTGTGATGCATTCGGTAGGTCATTGATGTAAATGAGGAAGAGGAGTGGTCCTAGGACCACTCCCTTGTGGGACACCGACTGTAATTTGTTGTGTGAAAGAGTTAGCTCCATTTGTGTACACGTATTGGCTTCTGTTACTAAGGTATGACTAGGTAGTTGAGTGAGTGCCCTCTTATACCATAGTGTGTTAATTTTGTGAGCAGTAAATCATGGTCGACTGTATCAAAAGCTTTATGTAAATCAATGAAGATTCCCAGTGGGACTTCTTTCTTCTCAAGAGCAGTGTACAGTGGACCCCCGAGTTTCGTAAACCCCGGAAATCGTAGAATTATGTAAGTATACTATTGTTAAGTGCTTGTGGAAGTGTATTTTTGGGGGTCTGAAATAGACTAACCAACGTGACATTTTTCCTTAAGGGAGTAAATTCGTTCGGTAATGGCGCTTGAGCAGACTTCAGGAGTGAAGTTTTTATGAAACTCGGGGGTCCACTGTATATTAGCTCTAGCATGTGTATAATAGCATCAGTTGTACTTTTGGTAGTCATGAATCCAAACTGACAGAGGTTGAGTATGTTGTGCAAGACGAGGTAGGAATAGATCTGTCAGTGAATTAATTTTTCAAAAATTTTAGAGAGCAGATGTAAGTTATATTTTTTTTTTTTCAACAAGTCAGCGGTCTCCCACCGAGGCAGGGTGACCCAAAAAGAAAGAAAATCCCCAAAAAGAAAATACTTTCATCATCATTCAACACTTTCACCTCACTCATACATAATCAGTCTTTGCAGAGGCACTCAGATATGACAGCTGAGAATAAGTCCCTCCCAACTGTCACTATCCCAGACCCCTCCTTAAAGTGCAGGCATTGTACTTCCCATTTCTAGGACTCAAGTCCAACTAAATCAATTAACTGGTTTCCCTGAATCCCATCACAAAATATTACCCTGCTCACACTCCAACAGCTTGTCAGGTCCCAAAAACCATTCGTCTCCATTCACTCCTATCTAACATGCTCACACATGTTTGCTGGAACTCCAAGCCCCTCACCCACTAAACCTCCTTTACCCCCTCCCTCCAACCTTTTCGAGGACGACCCCTACTCCGCCTTCCTTCCCCTACAGATTTATACGCTCTCCAAGTCATTCTACTTCTTTGATCTATTCTCTCTAAATGACTAAACCACCTCAACAGCCCCTCTTCAGCCCTCAGACAAATATTTTTAGTAACTCCACACCTCCTAATTTCCACACTCCTAATTTAATGCATATTTACACCACACATTACCCTTAGACAAGACATCTCCACTGCCCCAGACTCCTCCTCGCTGCAGCATTTACAACCCAAGCTTCACACCCATAGTGTTGGTACCACTATACTTTCATACATTCCCTTCTTTGCCTCCATAGATAACGTTTTTTGTCTCCACAGATACCTCGACGCACCACTCACCTTTTTTTCTTCATAAATTTTATGGTTAACCTCATCCTTCATAAACCCATCTACTGACAAGTCAACTCCCAAATATCTGAAAACATTTACTTCTTCCATAATCCCTCTCTCCAATGTGATATCCAATTTTTCTTTATTTAAATCGTTTGATACCCTCATCACCTTACTCTTATCTATGTTCACTTTTAACTTTCTACCTTTACACACCCTCCAAAACTCGTCCACTAACCTTTGCAACTTTTCTTTAGAATCTCCCATAAGCACAGTATCAGAAGCAAAAAGTAACTGTGTCAACTCCCGTTTTGCATTTTTTTTTTTTTTTTTTTTTTTATTATTAACCCCTTGACTGTCGCAACCCTCAATCCTGAGTGCCATTCTGTTGTCGCAAAATATTCGAAAAAAAAAAATTATTTTTTCCTATCAAAATATTAAGATTATTTTTCTGATTGTTTTTATCCTAAAAACAGATTTTTGCCATCAATACTTACCGAGATATGGAGGTGTAAAGTTGGCAGAAAATGAGCCACGTATGGCAACATCGGCCGCTCACTCAGTAAACATTTGTTTACTTCTATTTATAGATTTCTTGTTTTTTTCACTATTTTCTTTTTTTGCGTAACTTATGTGGCCTGTGAGGCCAAGATAAGGTGCAATGTATATATATACATTCATTGTATGCAACACAATAATAGCATAAACATTAGTATCTTTATATTGTTTACAAAACTTGTTTACACAAATGAACAATACAAAAAAAAAATCTTTATTACTATTGTTGTATAATATATATACAAATGTACAGTCACTGGACATGTTCATAAAAGTTCTGCAGCTTGTGGAACTCTTTGAAACATGCACAGTGGTGTTTTACATTCCTCACACATAAAACGAATGTGTCTGCATTTTTGTGGGTGTTTTTTTGTATATGCACAGACAAAACATCTCTTCTGAGCAGTTTTCTTCAAAATAGTAGTAGGCAGTTGTGTTAGGTAGTTATCCTAGGTTGATGGTCATCTGGGTTGTCATTCCTTCCTTCCTACCTTCCTTCCTACCTTCCTTCCTACCTTCCTTCCTACCTTCCTTCCTACCTTCCTTCCTACCTTCCTTCCTACCTTCCTTCCTACCTTCCTTCCTACCTTCCTTCCTACCTTCCTTCCTACCTTCCTTCCTACCTTCCTTCCTACCTTCCTTCCTACCTTCCTTCCTACCTTCCTTCCTACCTTCCTTCCTACCTTCCTTCCTTCCTTCCTATCTTCCTTCCTATCTTCCTTCCTATCTTCCTTCCTATCTTCCTTCCTATCTTCCTTCCTATCTTCCTTCCTATCTTCCTTCCTATCTTCCTTCCTATCTTCCTTCCTATCTTCCTTCCTATCTTCCTTCCTATCTTCCTTCCTATCTTCCTTCCTATCTTCCTTCCTATCTTCCTTCCTATCTTCCTTCCTATCTTCCTTCCTATCTTCCTTCCTATCTTCCTTCCTATCTTCCTTCCTATCTTCCTTCCTATCTTCCTTCCTATCTTCCTTCCTATCTTCCTTCCTATCTTCCTTCCTATCTTCCTTCCTATCTTCCTTCCTATCTTCCTTCCTATCTTCCTTCCTTCCTTCCTTCCTATCTTCCTTCCTTCCTTCCTTCCTTCCTTCCTACCTTCCTTCCTTCCTTCCTACCTACCTACCTACCTACCTACCTACCTACCTACCTACCTACCTACCTACCTACCTACCTACCTTCCTTCCTTCCTTCCTTCCTTCTGGTTTCTATAAATACACACACAGTCACTGGACACGTGCCTAGAACTGCTATAAGCTTCTGGAAGCTGGTTGTTGTGTCTGGGTCATCATTCCGACCTTCCTTCCTTCCTACATTCCTTCTAACCTTTCTTCCTACATTCCTTCCTTCCTTTCATCTCGTCCTTCCTTTCTTCCTTCCTTCTGGTTTCTATATATACGCATATATAATCACTGGACACTTCATAGAATTGCTATTAGCTTCTGGAAGCTGGTTGTTGTTTCTGGGTCGTCATTCCTTCCTTCCAACCTTCCTTCCTTCCTTCCTTCCTTCCTTCCAACCTTCCTTCCTACATGCCTTCCTACATGCCTTCCTACATGCCTTCCTACATTCCTTCCTACATACCTTCCTTCCTTTCTTTCATCTCCTTCCTTCCTTCTGGTTTCTATATATACTCATATATAGTCACTGGACACTTCATAGAACTGATATTAGGTTTCTGGAAGCTGGTTGTTGTGAGTGTGTGGACTTGTAAATATGCTGAGTCAGGGTGCGGCTGCTGTCAAAATGACATATTATACCATCACTCACCACCCTCTGCCTGTCAACACTCATGGGGTCCCATGCTCCTCTTCCCCACAGTCCTTCCTACCTACTTACTTACCTAATTACGTACCTACTTATGTACCTACTTACGTACCTTCTTACGTACCTACTTACCTACCTACTTACCTACCTACTTACCTACCTACTTGCTTACCTACTTTCTTACCTACTTGCTTACCTACTTGCTTACCTACTTGCTTATCTACTTACCTACCTACTTACCTACCTACTTGCCTACCTACTTACCTACTTGCCTTCCTACTTACTTGCCTACCTACTTACCTACCAACCTATTTCTATTGTTCTATAATATATATAAACATATAATGACTGGACACTTTCCATCAACTTCCCTTACCACTTGAAATGTGTGGACTTCCTCTCATCTCCTTTCTTTCTTTCTTCTTTTGTTCTTTCCTTCCTCTCATCTCTACTTCCTTTCTTTCTTTCCTTCCTTCCTTTCCTCCTTCCTTCTTTACTTCCTTTCATCTCTTCTTTCCTTCCTTCCTTCCTCTCATCTCTTCCTTCCTTACTTTCTTTCTTTTTTCCTTCCTTCCTTCTGGTATCCTGGGCATTGCTTTCGGTCACAAACTCCTCAAAACCATGAAATTCATCTTCAGAGACACTTCCATCTGTGTTAGAGCTATCATTGAGGATGAGAACAGTCCCAGATGCGCCAAGGAGTCAGATAATTCTTACCGCTAGGCATGCTGAACAAGGACTACTGAAATGGCATTCCCACAATGCACCACTGGCTGCCCGATTTTTTTTATACTGCGCACACTGACCACACAGACCCATTCTCTCACATGTAGGCCTACCAGCTTTCTCCTGTTTGATTTGAGGCCGCTAGAATTTAGGCGTATAGATACGTCCGAAACAGTGGCTCGTAAGACGTATATATACGACCGAAACAGTCAAAGGGTTAATGTAGGGCGAGAGGTGAATAGTTTTTATTTGTAGTCCCAAGCAGACTACATCCCAGGCGGATGTAGTCCGCCTGGGCTATACCTACCGGCTACATACACTGCAGCCCACAGCCATATTATTACCATTGACATACCATGTTCACTGAGTTTAATCGTTTCTAACAACTACCTTTTGATGCCATCATAAAGGGAGAAGTAATGAATAATTCATGCTAAAAATTGTAAACAAAAGCATTATGTATTAAGGGCGGTGACTGGGCCAGACGCAGTTTCATACAATTTTCTCTAATGCTGGACCAGAGAAAACAATGTTTTCCCTCCACCGACTCACCCCTCGATAGCATATAAACATTGTATATGTTTATATGCTATGTGACATGTTTCTTATATAATTTTAAAGAAAATATCGTGTATTGATGAAAATGTCTATACAGTGGAACCACGGTTAACGAAAAAAAATCATTGCAGAAGCCTGCTCAAGTGCCATTACCGAACGAATTTACTTCCTTAAGAAAAAATGTCATTTAGGTTAGTCTATTTCAGACCCCCAAAAATACACTTCCACAAGCACTTACAATATTATGCTTACATAATTGCACGATTTCCGGGGTGTTCGTTAACCGGGGTTCCACTGTATTAGCCTAAAATAAGACATTTAATGTGCCCAAGAGTGATTATTATTACATATTAGTATTATAACTATGACATTAAGACTAGAGGGACACTCTTCGTGAACGAGTAACAAAGATATTTTTATATGCTGTGTAATGTGTTAATTATGTAATTTTGAAGATAATATCATAGATGGATTAATGAAAATGTCTATACGTATTAACCAAAAATAAGACATTTAATGTGCCCAAGAGTGAGTCACGAACGTATGAGCGACCCAGGTGCACATGTCTGGTACCGACTATTTCCCAGTGGATGTATGAAACCCAGGGGAAAATTTCGCCGAAAAAAGTGCTCGAAATCCAAATTGTAGGATTTTCGCACCGGACGAAAACCAGGAGTCCACTGTACAGTGGACCCCCTTATTTCGTCAATAATTTGTACCAGAATGCTGTTCGAGCGCCATTACCAAACGAATTTGTAAATTTGATTAGTCCTTTTAGACCTCCAAAAATACACTTACAAAAGCACTTACAAAAATACACTTACATAGTTGTTCGAGTTGGGAGCAGTACGAAATCTGGGGGTCCACTGTATATGTAATTAGATTAAAAATATCATTGTACTTGATTATAAGCCAAATTATTTGGGTTATAGTCTAGTAGTAAATAGGTAGTTTTTTTATTAGGTTACATTCAATTCAAGAAATCAAATTCTCGAAGCAGCAACTATTCATAGGAACAGTTTCATATTCTAATTTCTAAAAATTAATTATATCTGAAAAATGACTAAATCATTTGCAATGGACATGGTCCATCGTATGGAGAGCCTACCAGACACCCACATTGCTGCTAATAGACAAAATACTTATACAATGGACTTAGTCTCTTACATTGAACGTTTTTCTGCCTATATATTTTCTGTTATATTTGAAATCTGTTGCATAAGAATCCATTATTTTTAAGTTTTAATATACCTTCATTACTTCATTTTTTTAGTTACTTTAAGAATCAAACCACGGTATGGGTGTGGCTTGAACTCACGACAAGTGAGTTGTAAAACTCCAAGCCAGTGCGTAAACCACTTGGCCAGCTGGCTACAATAAGATTCATCCAACTAGGTATATTTATACACCATAGGAAGGTTAGCATGGGCCCCACTGTGACCACAAATGCAAATTTTTACAGATGAATCTCCCGTCAGCATGGTCATGACGAACTCTAGCTCAAGTAACCTCAAAGCTGTTATCATGACTCGCAAAATCACAACATGATTGTAAACGACCCACGGTACCGTGGTTTGTTTACAATCATGTTATTACGGTTTCACGAGTCTTGTTAAGAAAGTAAACGAGGTATTGGTGTTTAAAGCTTCTAATAAGGGCATTATTGTTATTGTTTAAATGTAGTTGCATTTTTAGCTGTTATTAACCCTTTACCAGGCCAGGTGTGCCTCATATTTGATTCTGCCATAGAGGGTATTTAAGAGGCGCCTAAAATAAATAAACTTGACAAATGAACACAAATAAATATGTCTTAGAATTGCTTATATTATCAGAATATAGGTTGCAAATGTTGCAGTGTCTCAAATTTGATGCGTGGCCTGGTAAAGGGTTAATAAATTTGTCATTCTTAACCCTTTACCGGGCACTCCCTGGAAAATGATAATTTTGAAATGTATTTCATATGAGTGGATAGAGTAACTCAATGTAAGGATAATGAGCCCATATAATTGAAATTCTAAAAAAAACTTTTCACGCAATTGCCAATATTTAAGGACAGTCTACAGACGGTCCTGACCGTTAAAGGGTGTCAAATTCTGAATGTTGCAAATTTGCAATTGTTAATAAAACACCAAATAAGTATTTTTCTATTTTATTATACTAATAGACAATATCAAAAACACAAATGGAACTTGTTTCCAAACATTTTGTAGGTATAAAAAATATAAAAGTGAACCAAAGAGCAACATGGACACATTGCAAAGGGATAAAACTTTCAAGTCCCATATTCCTGAATTTCCTGAGAAAAAACAATCATTCTTGATCACTAATTGCTACAATGAAAGGCTATGAAGCAATTTCTTTCCTTCTTGATGCATAGATTTACCTTGCATACGGCACACAAAAAGGAGGATGTGACATGATTTTTCGTTTTGCTGCAATAATTGCATGTAAATATTCTGCCTTGCACTGGCCAGTGACCTAGCACTTTATCAAACCTATCATTTTGGTCAAACCTCTCACTGTCATCAGGCCTTTCTGCACGTTGGTACTGCACTGGAGATGGCAACAGGTCATCTGGTTCTGGATCTGAGTCACTTTCCACCAAAAAGCAGAGATATTTGAACTTCTGTTGGAAGGGTTCACAATAGAACAATTTCTCATTGATCTGGAATGACAATAAGAATGTTCTGTACACACCCAGACCACTACAGAATTCATATATGCACTAGAAATTTTTATATAAATATTTATTTACTGAAATTTAAAATGTGGCCCTGACGGGCGGGACCGTCTGTACACGGTCCACTTTTGTTGCACTTTTTTCAATTGCATGGTACACTCATATTATGCATATCTAACTCCTGATATATATCTCAAAATATGCCTAAACTATTCATTTACACACTGGACACAACAATTAGTACTTACCGACATTGTAGAGAGTATAATCACAGTGTATATGAGAAGTGTTTACATTTTGGTCTCTCAACCAATGGGAAGCGAGCAGATGCCGGTCTCACTTAGCTGGAGCGACTCACAGAAGGCTTGTGATTGGTCAGATATAGAGAATGGGAACCTAGATGCGCTGGGGGAGTAGGATGACACTCGCAAAAACACGTGTTTAGGACCGTCTGTACACGGTCCTGCCCGGTAAAGGGTTAAACCCTGAACAGGATTCACTCTGATAATTTCTAGAGCCCTGTCTTGTATCATGAAATAAAGTAGTATGATGCATCTGGCAGTAGTAGCATCTCTTCCTTAGGGACCCAATCAGTAACATGTTACTCCTTCCTGAGGCAGTGAGGCAAGATGTGAAGCACTGTAGTTCTAGACTTGGGAGAAGGTGGTTACCTATGACTTATAAGTATGGATAATATATGTACTTTTTCCAGGTAACATCATCAACTTCTAATGATTCAAGTAATGGCAGTTCGTCAAAACCAAGTCAGTCTCCAAGTGATGAGTATTCTGAACAACACACCGAAATAGTTGCAGCCTCGAGTCTTCTTGGAGAATCCGGAAAATCACAATCACCTACACACATTTTTTATGTATCATCAGATGAGAGTTTGAGGGCACACAGTGTGTTCTCAAAGTCAGGCCACAAAATTATGATGGCAAAAAGAGCTCTGGCAGAAGTCAGTCTGCAGGTGGTGAGGATGAAAGGGACTATGATGTCTGATGGGTCACTTGCAGCCAATCTTGTTCTCTTCGACTGTATCTTGCAGGATACTAGACCAGGTACACATATTTCTTGTGTATTGCTACATTTATATTACCATAATACTGTTTCCTAAAACTCTAATAATATATTAAAGGTTCTCCATTGAATTAATAAATTTCATTTTGTGTTACATGTATTTTCTTCCTTGTGCTCTCGCTTGTTTTTTCAAGGTGTTGTCAATGGTATTTGGCATTGGCTTCATTCAGAATGATGGAAAAAAAAAAACTTTTAAGTAAATATTAAATCCAAATTCTTGTAAATAACAATTTTCCAAGGCGGCTCAAAAGTGTTTCTTGGTTAAGTTTATTAATTCTCTTCATTGCTATGCATATACAGTGGTACCCCGACTTACGATGGTCCCCAAACTCACCCTTTTATGTAAGTTTATTTTTTTAAATGCTTTTGTAAGTGTAATTTTGGGGGTCTAAAAGGACTAGTCTATTTTACATAATTTCTTATGGAGATAAATTCGTTTGGTAATGGCACTTGAACAGCATTCTGGAATGAAAAAATATCGTAAGTCGGGGTACCACTGTATTTTGGGCAAATATAAACAGAGTAAACCTGAAACTTGTACACTTGAGTGTATAAATGTAAACCATTGAGATTGTGTGTACGTGTGTGTGTGTTAGTTAGTTACCATTTTGTCCTAGGCACATGTCGATTAGACACTAGGCCTGTTGTATGTATGTGTGTGTGTAACGAAACACTTCAAAATGTTTCGGCCCCGCCGGGAATTGAACCCGGGCCCTCTGTGCGTGAAGCAAGAGCGCTAGCCCCCATGCCATCGGGGCATGTGTGTACGTGTGTGTGTGTGTGTGTGTGTGTGTGTACGTGTGTGTGTGTGTGTACGTGTGTGTGTGTGTGTACGTGTGTGTGTACGTGTGTGTGTACGTGTGTGTGTACGTGTGTGTGTACGTGTGTGTGTACGTGTGTGTGTGTGTGTGTACGTGTGTGTGTACGTGTGTGTGTGTACGTGTGTGTGTGTACGTGTGTGTGTGTACGTGTGTGTGTGTACGTGTGTGTGTGTACGTGTGTGTGTGTACGTGTGTGTGTGTACGTGTGTGTGTGTACGTGTGTGTGTGTACGTGTGTGTGTGTACGTGTGTGTGTGTACGTGTGTGTGTACGTGTGTGTGTACGTGTGTGTGTGTATGTGTGTGTGTGTACGTGTGTGTGTGTGTACGTGTGTGTGTGTGTACGTGTGTGTGTGTGTACGTGTGTGTGTGTGTACGTGTGTGTGTGTACGTGTGTGTGTGTGTACGTGTGTACTCACCTAATTGTGGTTGCAGGGGTCGAGACTCAGCTCCTGGCCCCGCCTCTTCGCTGCCGGCTACTGGGTCTCTGCTCTCCCTGCTCCATGAGCTTTATCATACCTCGTCTTAAAACTGTGTATGGTTCCTGCCTCCACTATATCTTTCTCTAGACTATTCCACTTCCTGACTACTCTGTGGCTGAATAAATGCTTCCTAACATCCCTTTGACTCATCTGAGTCTTCAGCTTCCAGTTGTGTCCCCTTGTTTCTGTGTTCCCTCTCTGGAACATCCTGTCACTGTCTACCTTGTCGATTCCCCGCAGTATTTTGTATGTCGTTATCATGTCTCCTCCGACCCTTCTTTCCTCCAGTGTTGTTAGTCCTATTTCCCTCAGCCTTTCTTCATAGGACAGACCTCTGAGTTGTGGAACTAACCTTGTCGCAAACCTTTGCACTTTCTCTAGTTTCTTTACGTGCTTGACCAGGTGTGGGTTCCAGACTGGTTCTGCATATTCTAGTATGGGCCTGACGTACACGGTGTACAGTGTCTTGAACGATTCCTTGTTAAGGTAACGGAACGCTAATCTTAGGTTTGCCAGTCGCCCATATGCTGCCGCAGTTATCTGGTTGATGTGTGCCTCTGGAGACGTGCTTGGCGTTATACTCACCCCAAGGTCTTTCTCCTTTGCCGAGGTTTGTAGCCTTTGTCCGCCTAGCCTGTACTCTGTCAGCGGTCTTCTTTGCCCTTCTCCGATCTTCATGACTTTGCATTTGGTGGGATTGGATTTGAGAAGCCAGTTGCTAGACCAGATGTCAAGCTTGTCCAGGTCTGTTTGAAGTCCTGCTTGGTCCTCCTCCGATGTGATTCTCCTCATTAATTTCACATCATCTGCGAACAGAGACACTTCTGAGTATCCCATCCGTCATGTCATTTACATATACCAAGAATAACACTGGTCCTAGGACTGACCCCTGCGGTACGCCGCTCGTCACAGGCGCCCACTGTGATACCTCATCACGCACCATGACCCGTTGTTGCCTCCCTGCGAGGTATTCCCTGATCCATTCCAGTGCCCTTCCTGTTATACATGCTTGTTCTTCCAACTTCTTTACTAATCTCATGTGAGGAACTGTGTCGAAGGCCTTCCTGCAGTCCAGGAAAATGCAATCAACCCACCCTTCTCTCTCTTGCCTTACCTCTGTTACTTTATCATAGAACTCTAGGAGGTTTGTTACACAGGATTTGCCTTCCCGGAATCCGTACTGTCTGGTATTTATTATCCTGTTCAGCTCGAGGTGCTCCACCATTCTTTTCCTGATGATTTTCTCCAGGACTTTGCACACTATACATGTAAGTGACACCGGTCTATAGTTTAGTGCCTCTTTTCTGACTCCTTTTTTAAAGATGAGGACTACGTTGGCCTTCTTCCATACCTCAGGTAACTGCCCATTTTCAAGGGATGTGTTGAATATTATGGTAAGTGGCACACTCGGTACCTCAGCTCCTTTCCGAAGAACCCACGGGGAGATATTGTTCGGACCCATCGCCTTTGAGGTATCAAGGTCACTGAGTAACTGCTTCACCTCCTCCTCAGTTGTGTGTATGCCCTCTAGCACTTGATACATCCCTTGTTGGTGATGCACCCCGTCCTGTCTACCCAGCTGCCTTCATTCCTCCACTGTGAATACTTCCTTAAACCTCAAGTTGAGCTCCTCACATACCTTTTGATCGTTACTTGTGAGTTCCCCAACTTCTCTCCTCAGCCTTATCACCTGGTCTTTAACTGTTGTCTTCCTTCTGATGTGACTGTACATCAGTTTCGGGTCGGACTTAACTTTCGATGCTAATGTCATTTTCGTACTGTTTCTGGGCCTCCCTCCGTACCTGTGCATACTCGTTTCTAGCTCTTCTACTAATCTCTTTGTTTACTTGGGTTCTTTGCCTTCTGTACCTTTTCCATTCTCTGACACTCTGAGTCTTTGCCTCCCTGCACCTTTGGGTAAACCAGGGTCTCTTTCTGGCCTTCCCGTTTAATCTTTTTCCTCTGGGTATAAACCGTTCCTCTGCGTGCGTGTGTGTGTTTACGTACGTACTCGCCTATTTGTACTCGTTTCTGGTTGCAGGGGTCGAGTCATAGCTCCTGGCTCTGCCTCTTCAATGATTGCTACTGGGTCCTCTCTCTCCCTGCTCTATTAGCTTCATCATACCTCGGCTTAAAACTATGTATGGTTCCTGCCTCCACTACATCACTTGCCAGACTATTCCACTTCCTGACAACTCTGAGTAAAGAAGTACTTTGTAACATCTCTCTGACTCATCTGAGTCTTCAGCTTCCTATTGTGACCTTGTTTCTGTGTCCCATCTCTGGAACAATCTCTCTCTCTCTCCACCCTGTCAATTCTTCACAATATTTTGTATGTCGTTATCATGTCTTCCCTAACCCTCCTGTCCTCCAGTGTCGTCAGGCCGATTTCTCTTAACCTTTCTTCATAGGGCATTACCCTTAGCTCTGGAACTAGTCTTGTTGCAAACCTTTGCACTTTCTCTAATTTCTTGACGTGCTTGACCAGGTGTGGGTTCCAAACTGGTGCTGCATACTCCAGTATGGGCCTGACGTACACGGTGTACTGAGTCTTGAACGATTCCTTACTGAGGTATCGGAACACTATTCTCAGGTTTGCCAGGCGCCCATATGCTGCAGCAGTTATCTAATTGATGTGCGTCTCAGGATATGTGCTCGGTATTATACTTGCCGTAAGATCGTTTTCCTTGAGTGAGGTTTGCAGTCTTTGGCCACCTAGCCTGTACTCTGCAGTCTTCTTTGCCCTTCCCTGATCTTCATGACTTTTCATTTGGCAGGGTTAAATTCAAGGAGCCAGTTGCTGGGCCAGGCTTGCAACCTGTCCAAGTCTCTTTGTAGTCCTGCCTGATCCTCATCCAATTTAATTCTCCTCATTAACTTCACATCATCTGCAAACAGGGACACTTCTGAATCTATCTCTTTCGTCATGGCATTTACATATACCAAAAACAGCACTGGTCCTAGGACTGACCCCTATGGAACTCCGCTTGTCACAGGCGCCCACTCTGACACCTCATCACGTACCATGACTCATTGTTGCCTCCCTGTCAGGTACTCCCTGATCCATTGCAGTGCCCTTCCTGTTATGCATGCCTTGTCCTCCAGCTTTTGCACTAATCTCTTGTGAGGAACTGTGTTGAAGCCTTTATTGCAGTCTAAGAAAATGCAATCTACCCACCCCTCTCTCTCGTGTCTTACTTCTGTTACCTTGTCATAAAACTCCAGTAGGTTTGTGACACAGGACTTTTCATCCCTGAATCCGTGCTGGTTGTCATTTATAAGCTTGTTCCATTGTAGGTGTTCCACCACTTCTGATTGTCTTCTCCATGACTTTGCATACTATACACGTCAGTGACATTGGTCTGTAGTTTAATGCCTTGTGTCTGTCTCCTTTTTTAAAAATGGGGACTACATTTGCCATCTTCCATACCTCAGGTAGTTGCCCAGTTTCAGTGGATGTGTTGAAAATTGTTAGTGGCACACAGTGTCTCTGCTCCCTCTCTAAGGACCCACGGAGAGATGTTGTCCGGTCTCACAACCTTTGAGGTGGTGAGACCACCTTTGAGGTATCAGCTTCTTCACCTCCTCGGTTGTGTGTATTTCATCCAGCACTTGTTGGTATGTTCCTTGCTGGTGTACTCCCCTATTCTGACTTCCCGGAGTTCTTTCTGTCTCCACTGTAAAAACTTCTTTAAATCTCATGTTGAGCTTCTCACATACTACTTGTTCATTTCTTGTGAGCTCCCCACCTTCCTTCCTCAGCCTGATTATCTGATCCTTGACTGTTGTCTTCCTCCTGATGTGGCTATTCAACAGCTTCGGGTCAGACTTGACTTTCGATGCTATGTCATTTTAGTATTGTAGCTGAGTCTCCCTTTTTATCTGTGCATATTTGTTTCTGGCTCTTTGGCTAATCTCTTTATTTTCCTGGGTCCTCTGTCTTCTGTACTTTTTCCATTCTCTAGTGCACTTAGTTTTTGCCTCCTTACACTTTTGGGTGAACCAAGGACTCGTTCTGGTCTTCCCATTACTTGTGTCCCTTGGGAACAAACCTCTCCTCTGCCTCCTTTGTTGTCATGTAGTCCTCGAAGATGTGGTCGGATTATACTGCCCCAAGATCCTTTTCCTTAAGTGAAGTTTGTAGTCTTTGGCCCCCTAGACTGTACTCTGTCTTTGGTCTTCTTTTTCCTTCCCAGATCTTCATGACTTTGCACTTCGTGTTGTTGAACTCCAGGAGCCAGTTGCTGGACCAGGCCAACAGCCTGTCTATATCCCTTTGTAAGGTGTGTGTGTGTGTGTACATGTGCGTGCGTGTGTACGTATGTGTACATACGTGTATACATGTATTGCCTATTTAGCAGGGCCCTTCTTTTACACTTTGCTAATACAGATATTTCAAATTATACTGAAAAATTCTCTGATACGGCTCATGATTCGGTGTAAGATGAGTGTCACTTCACTGCTGACAGTGCAGCAATGGAGTGACACTTGATGATTGTGCCCATCCTTGGCTTTATTTGTTTTCACTGTTACACATAAGCATGTCTGTCTAGCTCTGTCTCTGTTTATCTCTGTTTATATCTGTCTCTTATCTGTCTGCTTTCCTGTGTGTCTGTCTGCTTGTCTCTCTTTCTGTCTCAGAGAGAGAGCTGCTCATAAACCAACAGGCATTACACAACAATGCAGAGTTGTCACGTCTGATTCCTGAACAAGTGAAAAAGCGTATAACTTGCCAGTAATTCTTATGCTGTGTCTTTCAAGCACAGTATAGCACTTTGTCTGGATTTTTTTTGGGTTATCCTAGGTAATTTACAGTAGGTATAATTGTATTTGTGTACCTGTGAGATAGAAACGGAGATAGACAGAGATGGAGATAGACGGATGGACACAGACGTACAGATATAGCCAAAGTCAGTCAGTCAGCCAGCTGCCGGCCAGCCAGCCGGCCTGCCGAACACATATTACTCATGTTCCAAAATTGTTTCTCTCTACTTAGGGCATGAGTTATAGGACATTCTGGCAGGATGACACTACCTGTGGTATCAAAAGTGAATGTTGCAAAAATGTTGCACATGGGTTATTATTGAGGTACAGTGGACCCCCAGAGTTCGTACTGCTCCAAACTCGAACAATTATGTAAGTGTATTTTTGTAAGTGCTTTTGTAAGTGTATTTTTGGGGGTCTAAAAGGACTAATATAATTTACATTTTTCCTTATGGGAACAAATTGTTCGTAACGGCACTTGAGCAGCATTGTCGTGTCAGTATCATATATACACTTGTGTAGTGTATCTTTCCTTTTATACAGCTGGTCCCTTTGCGTGTGACGTCACGGTACCCGCTGACGTCAGAGCTCAGCGCATGTGCACAGCCTCTCATAGACACTCTCACTAACGTTAGACCTACAGGCGAGACAGACGGGTGGCTGGACTCTCCTTCACACTGTAAATATCCGTAACCATCCAACAAGGAGTATCTTTGACCTCCTATATCTCTCCCAAGACCCACGCGACAAGTGGTGGCAGCGGTGGGATATATAGGAGGTCAAGATACTCCTTGTGGATGGTGGCATATTTCAGTAAGTGAAGAGAGTCCAGGCACCGTCTGTCTCGCTGTGCAACGTTAGTGAGAGTGTCTATGAGAGGCTGTGCCTGCGCTGAGCCTCTGACGTCAGCGGACCGTGACATCACACGCAAAGGACTCATCCATACCACCTGTCTGTTCAGCCTATAGAGTTGTATAGTATGCCGAGACGTCATACGATAACATGGCCGAGCTGTCGTGTCAGTATCATATATACACTTGTGTAGTGTATCTTTCCTTTATACAGCTGGTCCTTTGCGTGTGACGTCACGGTACCCGCTGACGTCAGAGGCTCAGCGCATGTGCACAGCCTCTCATAGACACTCTCTCTACTAACGTTAGACCTACAGGCGAGACAGACGGGTGGCTGGACTCTCTTCACTTACTGTAAATATACCGTAACCATCCAACAAGGAGTATCTTTGACCTCCTATATATCTCTCCCAAGACCCACGCGACAGCATTCTGGAACGAATTAATGACGAACTCCGGTGGTCCACTGTATTTAATATTTCCTCGACCACTTGTGACCACATCCATCTCAAAGCCACTTAACTCAGGGTCAACATCACTTTCCTCTTAAAAGAGGAGTATTAATATGACATGACGTCGGTGAATCCCTGGCGTTTGCCATGCTGTTAGCTCTAGCTGGTGCTCACTTGAACTGGTGCTCCCACAAAGTACAGTGGTACCTAGACTTACGATGGTCCCCAAACTCACCCTTTTATGTAAGTTTATTTTTTTAAATGCTTTTGTAAGTGTAATTTTGGGGGTCTAAAAGGACTAGTCTATTTTGCATCATTCCTTATGGGGATAAATTCGTTTGGTAATGGCACTTGAACAGCATTCTGGGAATGAAAAATATCGTAAAATCGAGGTACCACTGTACTAGGTGGTCCTAGATTTTTAATACTGCACACACCGAGTGTTAAGACCCATTCTATATTGACCAGGTATCTCTCGCCAATCGTTCCAAATATGGAGGCAGAAAAATAAAACGTTGATCTACGTTTGGAGCGCTAGTGGTAAAAATGTAGATCTATGTTTGACAGTTAATGGGTTAAATGTTGTATATAACATTATTATAGACATTATCATTAATCCATGTATAACATGAATCAGTGTATGCTGTAGTACTGCATTAATGTGAAGATAATGTGTAGTGTCACCAGTCACTCCCAGTTGG